>JAQFXU010001813.1:0-25234 GCA_034693705.1 Spatulosminthurus flaviceps | reverse complement strand
TTTGCTACCCGTACTCGACCCGAACCCGACCCGACGAGTATTTTTCGGGTAATACTCGATACTTGCCTGCAGCTCTGGGCTAGTTTAACCATGGTTAAGTCCACTAGTGAAATCAAGGTCTAACTCCCGCAAGTTGGATACTATTTATGGTGGCAATAATGCATTTGTCTTAGTCTGAAATTTCGAACAAAATAAATGCCTGAGATACAATTGTCTGAAATGCCAATTAAAAATTATGTAACTAAACCTCATAAGACTTTCCTGAGGAAAACATGAATCACTAAATTGAACCAACTATTGAAAACACTGCCAGCACATCAAGCACACACATTTAATCATACACAAAAGTTAGAGGAAATTAAAACAATCCACAACACTACCAGGCTTCCTTTCATGTCTACAATGCAAGGACAAATGGGCTCTTAAGTTTAATTTTGGTATTTTAAATTATTTTTAATGGTACATATTTTTTATTTATCCCACAATTTCTGTGGTTATCTTCTATTATAAAATTTACTTAATAGTTCATTCACAGCTCTCTTTCTCTCTTCTGGTACAGAACAAATTCTTGAGCATCGAGAAATATGTAGAGACTTGAAGGTAAGATTAGAATGATTACTTCGTTAATGAAAATATAACTGCTTGGCCATAGGCTTTCGGTACATTGTAGTAAACATTTTGTCACAAGATCTAATAAATTCTATTTTTACTAAATTCATGGTTTTTTATAAACTGTTACATTTCTTTGCTATCCAAGCATCTGTAAATCTGTAACTGAAAGTATGTCATCAATAAATCGCCCTTTCAATGCAAAAAAATTATTGTAAATAATATCTCTTTACTAAAAGTGATGTTAGCAATACTTACACTGGCCGAACTCACCATTGTGATACCTGGATTAAAAAATTCCACCACCAAAGCTTAGTAAAATATAGTAAAAACCATTTGAGTACCAGCTTGAACGGCCTTTCAGTTATTAAAAATATAGTTGAGTTCTTTTCTCCAAAAAGGGGATAAATTCGGATACGATGGTACAGTGCTCGAAGCCAACAGTAAATATTTCCTATTGCGAGATAATTTACTATCATTGGGCAGTAATATTAAATGATTTGTATCTAAAATAATATGAGGCAATTCCAGCCCTATTGGTTGTAAAATTAAATGTAACTGTCTACTGAGATTTATGAGAGAAGTTTATGAACCTTCGGTAAAATATAAAACTTATCTGGTTTATAATCGGAAAGAACAAGTTTTTTCAAATCTACTAAATCCTTAAAGAGTACTGCGTAGCTTCACGTGGTTACGAAGGAATAATAAATCTTGATATTCTGAGGCTGTAACTATTTTATGGTTACTTGCATTGTTAAGTACATATATTACGCATTGAATGATCATGAGGTTTGGAAAAACTTTACATTTACTGTTATATCTTACAAAATTTTTAACTTCTACAATAATTTTGATTAAATCAAATATTTCCGTTTCATGTTCTAAATGTTGCTAAAAATTAGAATTTCTTTTGCTTCTATGAACAAGTGCGTCCGTTGGAGGCAAAATCTGTTGAGATTTGCTTCTCCATAAAAACAACTTACACCGCAATTTCGGAATGCAAATTGAAATGCATATTTTATTTTCGGAATTGAAGGTCCCAGCCTCAAACCAATGCCAGATTTGGATTCTTCGCATCAATTTATAATGTGTAATGAGACTCTTTACGACGTTTGAGGTTTAGTTACATAATTTTTAATTGGCATTTCAGACAATTATATTTCAGGCATTTATTTTATTCGAAATTTCAGACTCTAAGACAAATTCATTATTGCCACCATAAATAGTATCCAACATGCGGGAGTTCAGTTCAATAAGACTGTAACTCGGACTGTAAAGTACATCTACAATCAAGAATTTAGTTAAGGTATGCCAAAAATGTTCACAATCGTCCTCAATGGACCTATGGACACAGTAATCAGGGTCCCACCTTGCCGATCAAATTCTGAAAATTTTAAGTGATAAATACAAATATTTACTTTCAAGATTCCCCCCTAGCTGCTGGTAAAACTTTTGCTTGGTTTTTGTTAAGACCTTGATTTGGTTTTGATAAATTCATAGGGTCATTTAAATATATTTGAATATTACTTGTGACCTAATTTTCATGGATTTTATACTGCCGTACTGATCTTGTTTTGTGAGATGCTGTGAGTACATGATCGCTACTCTCATGGTAATGTCTCCCAATGGTTACTTTCATATACTGGGCGCGTTGTTAAAGTGCCAGATTTTCTAGCGAGAGTTTAACAAAACCGAGTCCATTCTAGCAATAAACCTTCTAATCTAGGTGGAATTTAACAACTCGGTGCTGCTAGTTGCCTAGATTAGCCTTCTTTTAACAACACGGCGACAGTCAGTTTTCGCCTACTTTTTGTATGAGTTTAGCAGGCTGCTCGGGAGCAGTTTGTCGCGTCACTAGAACTAGGCATGTTAAGAACAAGGCAGCTTCTGACTGACTTGACACTAGCAAGTCATTTCTTTGCTAGTTTAGGAGCAGCAAAAATTTAGAAAGACTTTGCCTGGCTAACGAAAGTCTGAATTTAACAACGCGCCCACTATATTAAAATTTGTTGTTCGCAGGTCAGCTGCTGGGGTATGGTGACTTGACGACCTCCGGATACAATCCACCTCCGGATAATTTGACTGCTATGATTTTTTGTTTGTTTGGATAGCTATATATATAAACTGACGGAGTTGAACAAGAGTGTGGCTTTCGTATGAAACTTATAGATGCGTGTGTATTTATACAGCTATAGCTAAACAATATAAAAGGCTGAGAGTGTGTCAGATTTGGAGAAAGGATGTGGAGCGCTCTCTCTGGATGAAGGGTGGATCTGGAATTATGCCCCTTCGAAGATGTCCTACTGGTCGGGAAAAAATCTGCTTGGTTTTTGGCTGGAACGTCATGGCGGTCGAGGGAACATAAACAACACATTATTACCACTCATAATAATATTCATAATTATTGTTCATTCGCATATAATACAGATTTAAGTTATAGGAAATTTTGAAAGGGCATCCACATAACAAGGGGAAATTTTGAATGAGACTGATCCTCCAGGTTGTTCGAGATCATTAAAGTGGGTTCAGAGTTCCCAAAATAATATAATAAAAATTAAAGAATTTTAAAGATATATCAAATGTCAACCAAAAGTATATTAGTTGGGATTTAATTTTGTCATCACGGATCTCGAATGTAATTATTGTTAATGTTGTTGAGAGACACTTTTGTTTTATAAATGATTGAATTTGGTGTTGTGCTTTGGGAAATATTTAAAGTGATGAGACGTTGAGAGAGTGTTCTAATACAAAAAGGAAGAGTTACCTCAGCTGAGATTCAAGGATTTCAAGAGTTTAAACCAGTGAAATTAAATTATTATATATATAGAGTGTTAGAGTGTGAAATTATAGTGTGTTTGTTGTGTGTATAATATAAGGGAAATAAATATTAGCGACGGTATTGACATATACACACGTGCAAAAATATAATTAAATATTAAGGAAGCGCAAGTGTTTACCTCTGATCAAGATTCGCCACATGGCTTACAGCATTATACGTTTGGGTGTTTAAGGGAAATTAATTAAATTGGATTCGAGATTGGATTCATAATGTGAGGGAATTTTTAAATTTGTTATGTTGTTTGATTTTTTTTGTATACATGATGATTTGGGTTGAAATTATTTTTTTAATGAATAGTTGGGAGCATAGTGTGTTTTGTAGTGTTTTTAAGGATTTGGGTGATGGAGGGAATGAGATTTGGGGTAGGAGGGAGATCGAAGTTATAATTGACATTTTTGGGGGTTATTAACTTTGTTTTGGTAACTGACAATAAATATGAGTATGGTGGAACTTTTGGCGTTTGGGAGAAGAGGTTGAATGATTTTGTGTATTTTTTTGTGATTATTTTTGATGTATAGGCAAAGTACTAATGTTCCCGATGCGGGAGGAGCGGGAATGCCTAACGGCATTCCATCAACGAATATGATGGGTGTCCCTGCGATGACTCCTTTGCCGTCAATACCTGCTCCACAAATTATGAATCCGGAAGGAGCTCAGCAATTTTGCCTTCGATGGAATAGCTATCCAGCAACAGTTGCCACACAATTGGCAGCTCTTCGTGCCACTGAGGATTTTGTGGACGTTACATTGGCTTGTGATGGACGTCAACTGAAGGCTCACAAACTGGTTCTTTCCGCTTGTTCACCTTATTTCATGCAGCTTTTGAAAGTGAGTGGAAGAGAGGATGAATCACTGTGCTCTTTACGTGGAATTGATTGATTTGGAATTGTATATGAAGTAGCTGGAAGATGTGAGATTTTGACGGTGGATTTCGGATTTTATTTTACAGAGTACTCCGTGCCAACACCCAGTGATATTTCTACGCGACGTCGGTTTCCGACAGCTCGTTGCACTACTTGAATTTATGTATGCTGGAGAAGTGAATGTGTCTCAAGTTGAGCTTCCAGCCTTGCTTCGCACTGCTGAATCCCTGCAAGTGCGGGGTTTGGCCGATACAACTGCCAACAATAACAATAATAGCACCTGTGCCCCGCAACAAAAACCTGTAATTAGATCAATTCTAACATCTTATGGAATTTTATTTTACGACTTTTGAACACCTCGTTAATCGGAGTTTTGTTTTTGTATTAGGCTTTTTCTCCAACTTACGGACAAACAGTTGGTGCTCCTGTGATGACCAATGCCCCACCTGCTCCAACACCTCCGGCAGACCCACCATCAACTTGCTCTGAACCTGCACCTGAAGATCCAGTGGCAGCCCCGACACCACCAAAACAGAGCCGTCGGGAGGAAAGAAGCGTCACGTCAGGGGGTGAACGAGAGGGTGAGGATGAAGGCAATTCCAGTGATTCCAATGAGTCGCACGAAGAGTTCGAGGTTAGTATTGTTAACACTGACGGGTAATGTAAATTGTAAATTTAACTATTAAGTAGTTGATTGAACATTTGATAACGACTTGCGACATAGTGTTGACGTAGAAATGTACGAAGTTGCTTTAGATTTAATTAAATCAAAATTCATCAATATTGTGGCGAGGAAGAATTTTGGATTGAAGGAAATAAACTTGATTTGTATTTTGTACGTAACTTGATCAAGTACGTAACTTGATTTACACGTATTACATTCTCTATTTTTGAATTTTGTCACGCAGACTGCAGACCAAGATATGAAACCGTATTTACCCGAGGAATCTGTGCCAGAGCAGGTGGACCAGCCAGGTAAAATATCGTTGATCGATTTTTTCATTCAGTTCTTAGCTTTGAATCGTTCAGTATCTGTTGGTGACCTAGCAGTGTGACTTCTCGTGAAGAATTTATGAGCTAAATACCTACGACAGTTGACGTCTGTAAAGTTTTAAATTGCACAGAAGTCTTTCCTGAGTCTTTGTTACATGATATATGTTGCTTTTCTCCGTACAAAATGTTCTGCAAAGAAATACTTCAACCTTGTAAATCAAGTTGTTTGAGTTCGTTTTCAGGTCAAACTTTTTCTTTGAATTTCTTTGATTTCAATCTCAAGTGCTAGGATAGACTACTAATTAAACAAGAGTGTGCTAACGAAAATCATGTAAGGAATGCCATTGTTTGCACATACCATTGGTATCTCAACCTTCTGCTTCATTTGATGGCAACTTGAGCTATTTTCATTTTATTTTTGATATTAACTAAATACGATTCCAGTACGAAATCGATTGAACTTAAGTGGTTATTATTAGGTCTTATAAATAATATGAAAACAATGTTTGTTAAAAAATGTCAAAAATGAGGATTTATGGCTGTAGTTACAGTTTGTGATCCACAAAAATCATTCCTCAACCTAGTCTGTTTTTATTAACTGGTCCAATAAACCGATTATAAAATAATAAAATATTTAGTTTCAAAATAAGTCGTTTTATTTGAACGTAGTTCTACTGTTCAAATAAAACGTATGCATAGTCATCATGAAAAATTTGATCTGGTTTTTCATTTTGGCTACATTTTTTATCACAGCTAAAACTGCTGAAAATGAATTAAGAATAAAGAGTAAACTTCTTCGTTTCTTGCAGTTGATTCGTTTGATGGGGTAGAAATAGACGAGCCGGAAGTGGACTCATTAAATGTCAATCAAACAAACGTCGGGAGTTCTGTGGCAGGAAGTCAGTCCGAAGAGGAAACATCAGAAGAAGAGGACGATGACGATGATGGTGAATACAAAGACATAAGTTATCAATTTGACCCTTCGTACAAGCAAGGTATGAAATGTTTAAGGACTTTCATTAGGAAGTTGATTTTAAAGTTTCTTACGACATAGAACCCAGCAAATGCTAAAAGGGACTTCCCATGTAGTGTTCTGAAAAACATGACCCCAGAGTTTCTATCCCTTGTACTAGAAACTATTTTTGTGTAGGTGAAATATGAATATCCTAGGGACGTATTGAAGTGTGTTATCAGTAATTGTTGGATTCTTTGTTCCGAAGGTTTCCTGGCGGGGGGAAGTTTCAGATGTTAAAAAAAACTATGTATTGTACATTGTATCTCGTGAGTATAATATTGGTTAGGATACTGGTACTGCAAACTCCTGTAAACAAGTTGATTTTCCCCACAACTTCCAAAACACCGAACCGATCGTCACTAAAATGAAAATGCTTAGTGATCTTGTAAATTTCGTTTCCGCGAAGGTTTATCGGGATCGGTTAAACCGTTAAACGGGAAATTACCCGGAAACAATGAACTTGACTACAGGAAGGTTGGAGCACCTACTTTCAAATCTGTACTGCGTCATTTCTTTGTAATAAATTCTACGTTTCAGCTTTGCCATTTGCGTGCAAAAAACTAGGTAGCCAGGTAGATTTAGTCCAGATAATGATAAGTTACGCTGGAATGACAGCCCATGAGCTGTAATGTTTGATGTTTAATCATCTCAGGATGAATCTCGTCTTTTACTTGAACTAAGTAAAAAGGTGCTATATTCGTGGGGTCATTTTGAAAATTCTGCCGGGTTTAGTTTACAGTGTTAATAGGTGTGCCCCGAAGGAGTCATCGAATTTATTATAAATACTGTAAAAATAACATTATTTTTATGCTATTACTTAGAGTCCCTACCAGATCTAGATGGAAGTGCAAATGGCGAAAATGTTCCCGGCCCTTCAGGAGTGGGAGGACAGCTTCCAGACGGTGATGGAAGTGGTGGTGGGGAGAGTGGGAAGGAAGATGGCGGGAATGGAGGAACAGGTGGTGGAGGAAGTGGAAGTGGTAGCGCTCGAAATCGCTTGTCTCGCTCACTTTGGCCTCCCGGAATTCCGTACCATGGACCCCAGCAGTGCCCGTACTGTCCCAGAGTCCTGAGTAATGTTGGAAACTGGAGAAAGCACGTGTTAACCATGCATTTTGCACGCGAAAAAGTGTACAAGTGTAATCATTGTGCGAGTGCCTTCAGAACAGCTGAATATTTGCAAAAACACTATGTGCGTGTTCATAACTACCCTCAGAAAATGACTAGAAGAAAATATGTGGAGCAGACATAATAGTAGGAAAAGAGTGTTCACATTCCTTTTTTTACACAGCCTTCATTCTCCCTTACAGATATAATTTACCGGAAACTCAGCTGCTTTTTCAATTTTCGGTCGTTTTCTCCTTTAACGACCTATTTATGGAAATCAGTGAACCAATCTTTTCTAAAATTTAAGTGTATAGAAGATATGGTTGTTCTTCTCAACTCCTGAAAATACAAGGCAAGGTTCTTACAAGGTTGACCCCCCACCCCTGTTTTAGGAAGTCGCGGAAGGAATCGGTCAGACTTTATTTTACTATAGCAAAAACCGCAATTGTTACTATTACAACAGCCCAGTGTGATGTATATGTCTGAAAGAAATCTTTATTGAATTTACGGTTCAAAATTATTACCCCGGTGGATAGTTTACAGTCAGTGGAGTTTTTTAGAACCCTGACGGCTATCTAAAAAAGAAGCGTCCTTAAGTTGGTAACTGTACGAACGACTTAAGAACTCGTCGTACATATGTATGACTATATAAACATAGTTTTTTGACTATTTTACCAGTAAAAGCTACTCTTCTCAAAATATATAAAGCTATATAGTACAGAGATTTTAAGCTGAGTGAGTTCATGAAGATAAACCTGTGTAACCATGTTGATATCGCCTTGATTACGTACATTCAAGTTGCATATTATGGTTTTTTTTTCATTTTTACGTATGAATGAAATGAAAATATTATGAGATGTGTATGTAGCGACGACGGAACGCCATTTTATTCTTTTGTAATAAAAATATTTCTATCACCGTGTCGTCGTAATAAAAAACTCAAACATTTTTTATTCCACTCCACATTTACTCACAGTTTCGCCTCATATTCTCTAGGTCCTAGGACATTATATTCTCATGTCTCTTTCCTCTCACAATTTATATCCACGAACGGTGGCTTCAGCTACTTTTCACAGTCGTTACGCTCAAACCAGCAGAGACAAAAAGGTATACATTTTTATCTATTTCTATGATTTACATTTCGTCCTGGTTCTGGACTACAGTTGAATATTTTTTTTATCTTACAGTGCTTGACTGCTATATAGTTCCAGCATCCTACAATCCTAACTTGACAGGGATGATTTTGTTAACCGTGGACTTGGCAGACACTTGAGTGGAAAGTTGGGGTAAAAGTGTGATGAAGAACCACTTCTTTCTCCTAACAACACTCATAGAGACATAGCTCTCTTTCTCACTTTGGGGCTAGAAAAGCTGTGGAAGATACCCAGAAAAGTCTTAGAGTTGAGAAGTTGATGCGAGAATGCTTTTGTGGTTGATTAAGATGATGGATGGGTTGGCCGTCTTGCCACTTCAGCCATTCAGTCAGTCAGATACAGAAAGAACGAAGTCTCCAGCCACAATACTTCCAAACCTATAGTTCTCCTATTTTCTTCCTTTATTCTCACAACTACTAGCGTATGTGTTGCCTCACTTATGCTCCTTTTAGATACTAGATATGTAAACAAACAACTTCTCAACACTCAGATTGCTCTTCCATTTACATCAAAACAAAACTTAGGAAATAATGAGTGCCCCCCTCAGCTCCCATCCATTTCCAACTGCTGTTCACTCACCTAATAACTCACTTTTTTCCCGACGATTCCAACTCCAAACCCTTTGTACGAAAAAAGAACAACCAAACTCTTCGGAAGAGCAGCCAAATACTAGGACAAAAACCCTATCACGAGTCAACCTTGAATCTGACTGGGGATGAAATATAAGCATTTGACAAACCTCCGTCAAAATCCAAGCTATCCAAATTTTTCGTGAAACAAATCAGACAGTTTCATTCGAGCATAAACAGGGTTTTGATCTCATAATAGTATAAGCAGTATAAATATTTCCCTATGTATACATCTCTGTTGTCTATTACTTTGTATTTTAAAACCCAATTTCTCTATTCAGTTCAATTCACAAGGGAAGTTCCAATCGACTGATCATCTTATTATGCTGAGTTTGCTTTGTAAGAGAAGTGAGCGAACGAATTTACATCGTTTCAAAGAGCTCTCTCTCTCAAATTCAAAGTTGGGGTTTGTGCTATTCCCTCAAGTAGAATTTGGTACATGTTTGCTCCATGTATATAGTTTGATACTTGCGTGTACTCAAAAGCCCTATAATATTGGACCCAATATGGCTAGCCAATTGGTCACCAGCTAAAAACTCCTCACATTATTTCCCCATTGTTGAGACACAAATGATAGGACAGGATATCTAAAGAAAAAGGCTTCTCTTTGATTCTTGCAAGAAAATGTGAATTGGAATGAATTGTGCATAAAATTGGATAGTAAATGTGCCGTTTGATTTTCAAGGGTTAAAAATGTCCATGGAGAGGAATTCGTGGGGAATTTCCTCCATCCAAATAACTCTTTGGGCACACTTCGATGGAACTCCAATAGCATACACATAAACTCCATATGCATGAGAATCGGACTGCATATAGGATTAATATATTATACATATATATAATATATAATATGTGCAGTGGTATAAACAGTATACGGTAGAGAGTAGATTTATGCAGATAGTAAGTAGAGTACGTGAAGTTGAATAGAAACTGCAAGGAATTTATTGGCTTCCGGATGTTGTGGATGGGAAGATGGCTATGAGAGCACATCACGTAACATCATAATAATAGAGAACCGATGCACATGCTCTTCCCCCTTCCGTCATACTAATATCCTGTGAAGCCAACAAGCATTTGTTGGTGATTGTAACTTTCTTCCTCCAATATTTTCCCCCTCTCTCTATCTTCTTCCTGTCTTGCACAACTTCTCTATGATTCCATTAAATTCTAATTTCCCTACGTTTTTGCATCCATACGAGTACCTTTTTTCTGACGAGAATTTTTTCCATTGATAAACATTTATCTTTTGAAAAAGTTAGAGAAAGAAAAAAAGTATAGGAAACATTTGATTTTTCCTTAGGATTCAATTGAGATGAAGAAAACACATTAGATAAGTTTTAATGTAGAATGTACCCAGTACTTCTTCTGCTTTCATCGGAGGACGATAACACCTATACAGCTTGAACCTTATATAACTTTTTTATTTTCAATTTGCTTCCCATCTACTTTTAAACCATTGAAGGTAGAGCGCCGGCTTTCAAGAAATTTCCTAATTCCATTTATGAAAATTGGTTTTTCCCTGTACTAATCGGATTTTTTTTCTTCAACTTCATCCGCGAAAACCAAAAAGCAGCTTTTCTTTCATTTGTGGATTTTATTCTTGGAATTCGACGTGCCTCCGAGGGTTGCCTATTTCTACATGGAATAAGAAATTTTAACGAGAAAAATATTTTTTGATTAGCAAATACAGGATGAAAGTAGGAAACAAGTCCCCTTGAAACGTAATCAATCAGTTTCTATACGAGTTTTATGAAATATTTCTGTAATACCAGTAAAATCAGTTTATGCAGGAAGTAGAAATACGAAATATTGTAAAGTTCATCCGCATCCTCCAACTGTTATATCATTTGAAAAGTTGGAGCCGTTAAAAAAGGACGAGTGAAACAGGGGAAAAGGATGAAAAGAAGAGATTTTAGAAATCTCAAGTAGATTGTGACCTTGACATAAGATTTCCGCCGTCTTTTCCCTTCCATTTTCATTTCTCCTACTCTTTCACTCTCTCTCTATCTCTGTATAAATATATATGGCTTAACCCTCCAACCTGAAACCAAGTTTTATTCACAAGATTGAGAAAGTTTCGGATGCCCTCCAGAATTTTACATATTCAATAACTCCACTATGAATAAACAAATATCACAAAGGGCAAAGGTAAGTACATATGAGGTAATACGAATGAGTTTTCATCCCCATGCAGAGAGGGAGGAGCGAGGGAGTAATACAATTTCGTAGTGTCTATAGCGCCCATTCCATTTAACATACCCGTGAGGCCCTTTTCTTTCAAAATATTATGGAAATGAGGTTATTCTTACTAAAAACATGAAAGTAAAAGTAGACCACAATAGCATCAACCACATCTTCCAAATAACAAAGTAAGTAAGTACCAACAGTTACAAATCTCTTTCATGGAACCAAGCAAGAAGTAAGTAAGGATTTTAGATTACTACGGCTCAATCTTATTTTAGTATGTACGTAGAGGTAATAAAGATGGAGAGAGAGTCTGCAATTGAGTAAAACATTTCCTACTCAATCATAAATACCCTTTTCGACAATGTTCTTTTTCTACTTCATCTACTGCATATCACTTCCAGGAAAATATAAATCAGACTACCATGCTAAAAACAATACGAACTTAGTCTCATATAGCCGCATTGTTTCTACAAAAGGATACATATTTATATTCAATTCCCAAGTAATAGTCTACTCGTCTACTGTGATCAAAAGGCAACTTTGGAGTTGGAGGACGAAGATCTACGGACAGCACAACACTAAACACGGGAAAGTTGAGCCACGGTTGTTGGAAAAACCAAAATCACATTATAAAAATAAGTTAAATTGACTAACAGAATTACTATTTCAAATTGGAAATTGTATTTTTCTTATTTCCTGGTTCGTGATATTCTCAAATCTCTGTTTAAATTCATGGACCTTCAACAACTAACCAATTCAACAACAAATAGCTTCTTACAGACATGTAATAAAGTATTGGAAGTTTTTCCAACTGAACCGACCGCCGACAAGACGTAACTTTTCCTTTTGGGTGAAAACAAAGTTCTGATGCATTTCCCTTGGGAGTGTATGACAGGAGAGGAAGAGAAAGAAGTTATTTCGGCTTCATATGAATTGCATGCTGGGCGTTAAGGTGTATGGTGCGGGTTTGTAGTGTAAGGGCAAGTGTGAGAAAAGTTTTGAGTGGTGCAAAGTACTGTAAGGCGACGCATTTTAATGACACCATCCATTTTTTGGAAATCATAAAAAACTGTCCAGTTAATCAAAGTAGTGAATAGCTTACCCTCTGTTTGTAGACCAATTTTGAAGAAATGTATCAACCGCTTCGGCATTGGGAGCTAGCTTCCAACGCACCGATTAAATTGATTGTTTAGCATGCTTGCAAACAAGTCAATCTCGTAAGGTTGATGAAATTGAAACAAATTATCTGTTAATGCCTATTAACATTAAATAGAATATTGTTCCCATGGAGCTAAGCTAGCGATATGTCCCGCTCCGTAATGTCAACAACTGAATGATTGTAAAACTGCTAATCTGAGTTTCCTATTGTTTAGAAGTTAAATAGAGTTATTGTTTCGAAGTTAGATTAAAGATAATAATTATTATTAGTCTCTTCTAAAATCAGCAAACGTACTTAACAATTCAATGGCAGCAATCAAGTCCCTCGATAATACTACTGATGTGGCGAATCTCCTTTTATCGCGTATATTAGCCCGAAAGTTGGAGAACAGCACCTTCCTTAGATTCAACCAAACGTTAGAAGACAGATCAATACCACCCTTCAAGAACTTAGTGAAGTTCGTCCATAATGAGATGATTGCCTTAGAATCATCAATCCCTGCTCCAGTATTTCATCCAAAAAATGTGAGTTTACCTCCAAAAGGAAATGTTACTTGCTCCATATGCAAGGGAAACGATTTCTACTTCAAATGTCCTACATTAGAGAAGACTCCGGAAAAAGAGAGACTCGCGATTGTAGAGAAATGCAAGTTATGTACAAATTGTTTGCTTCCTGGTAATTTCTACAAGAATTGTAAGGCCAAACTTAAATACAAAGTTTGTGACAAAGCTCACGACACTCACCTTCATGCAAGTTTCGCCAAATCGCATCCAAATGAGAAACCCGTCGCAATGACAACTCAAACACACCAAGAAAATATAGAACCAGCAAGTTGCTGGTCCAACAGCAGCAGTCACTATCTTCGATTCCCATGGTCAAAGCTTAAGCTGTCGTGCCCTGATGATAGCTGCTCCGATGATTCTTTCATCCAAGACTCCCAATCATAACACTGGGACTCACACGAGGGAAGTTACCATACAAAAAGGAAATTCGAGGGCTTCAACAGCAACGACTCACGTCCGTTACGGAGTACGTAATGTTCGAGCTAGCAGCCGAACCACTTTCCATTTTAAAAGTTAAAGCTTTTATTGTCCAAAAAATTGGAGGACTCTACCCCCAACCAAAACTTGATTAATTGATTGACAAACAATTGGAAGCCAATTCCTACTGAAGGATTAGCCGATCCTGAATTTCACATTCCAAAGCGTGTACAACTATTGCTGGCAGCTGATGTTTGTTTTCATGGTATCCGTAGTGGGATTCTTCAAGGATCTGAATCGGAACCAGTTGCAGAGTTCTCAGTATTTGGTTGGCTTGTGGGTGGAGGAAGATCCGGAAGTAATTCTGATGACTCCACGTGTAATGTCATTTCATCACTTGACCTCCAGTTAAGAAAATTCTGGAAATTGAAAATTTCTCTCAGAATAAATTAGGTATCCCCGACCGAAAAGTAGGTTAGCAAGGTGTGGAAATAATTCGAGCAATGACCCCCAGGTGAATATGAGGACAAAGAGAATTAAATATTGTAAGATGAACAATAGATCTGCGGATAATGATAGGTTTAAGAATGGAAATGACTCAAATTTGCAAAATCTTAGCCATGTCCAGGTAGGTTATTGTGTACACGGCACAACTTGAAGGCTGGTAATTATCTTCAAACGCATCTTTGTTTCGTATCTCGCTGGTGTAGAACTTTGAACATTGGTTCGGTCTCGGAATTGCTGATAAACCATGCACATTCGGGTAACGCTGATCTTATATTTTGTATGAGTATATCATACTACGGTTGACTGGGTCGAATAGGGGTCAACAGTTAAATTGTCGCTTGCTTATAAATAGAGTAGATCTCACACAGCGGTGGATAAAACAGAATGGGGAATGCAATTTGGCTTTACCAACAGGTCAAAAATCTGTTATGTGACGCGCTTCCAATTCCAATAATTTGTATAATGGTAGTATTTACGATGGGAAAATAGGTCAACATCGCATTACAGTGGTACAGGAATAATACGGCCGTATCCCAATTTCCCACTCGTTACTCCTCGGGCGATTCCAGGAGAGCCCTATCTGAAATTATATTGTACCATTCATTACCTTATAAATTAAAAAGATTTCCTAGCTTTTGTAATATGATGACTTGAAATAATAAAGGAGGTATAAGAGAGTCTGTTCATACCGGAAGGTGAAAGATGGACTATAAACCACCCATACATACATACATACATATCCTAGCTTTAATGGGAAATTTTGTACAAACATCAACTTTTCAGTATACTTGCTATGAAAGTGTGCGGTTTCTTTCTTTGCCGTGTTTCTTCACTACTTTGAATAAATCAAGTGACGGTATTTTTAGAGTAGCCCTTATTCCGCTTCATCATTTCGTTTCTTTTACTTGTTTTACTCGTGCCCCCTCAGTCCCATGACGTCATTAAAATACAGTCTCTAATCAGTGTGCAGAGGAAGATATCAAATGTCTACCTATATCTTTGAGATAGTCGTTCCTATAGTTTCTATGGACACGTAAGTTTTTTTCCGAAAAAATCTGTTTCCTTGACACTCACCCCGTAGAAGTGGTGAAAGGTGCAATAGGTGTTTGAGGAAGGAAGTTCGAGTCTAGGAAGATGCTGTCATAGTTCCTTATATCTGGCGTGCATGCAATCTGTCAGTAATATGTTTCCTTCTTGGTTTTTATCCCATCAAATTTCCGTTGAAATCCTGTCGTAAAAAGGATTTTTTTTATTATTTTATGACATTTGAAATCTATTCAGACAACTGTCCTCTAGAAGCTCACTCTTCTTTCCTGACTCTTTCTTTTTCATATATTTCAGATTCAAGGACTTGTCATTTTTCAATTTCTTCCTTTTCCTTGTTCAAGTCTGCTATTTTTGCAGATAATTCTAAATGGGAATGTAGTTGGTTGGGATAGTTCAATGTACTCTATCTGACAAGACCTGTAATTTACTCCCTTATCAATCATTGTTATGGGATTGTATTTAATTCCTTACGCTTTATATCGGTCTTCCAGGTAAAACATGGGGCTGAAGATTTATGTAAGTCGTTTTTTATGGGCTGCGTACGTATTATGACGTGGTATAAAATATCTTGGTACAATTTTTAAAGAGGTTAATTACAATATAAGGTTGGCATTTGCAAGAGCTAATAATGATGAGAGTGATCAGAATAAAATTGTTATTCTTTATCGTAGAAGAACTGCCAAAAAGAGATTTCTAAATAAATCTCGGAATTAATTTTTTTTTATTTGGAAGGTTATTACTTAAAAATCAGGGGCATTTCTGGACATGTTATCCCTTCCGTTAGTTCCGTTTGTGTAGTAAATGAATGGAACTTTCCTAGAATCATCCTCAGCTGCGGCAACTGTCATGACAGACAACTCTTTTTCTTGGCTTCTGCTACTGGCAGTCTTGTCAAGTTTATGGTAAAAAGCTGAGTCATGGCGACAAAAAACTTTTCATCTCTCTCCCTTTATTCTTTTTACACTCTTATTACTTTCATTGGCACTTCTCCTCCATATTCTTTTCTATTTGCAACTGGACCAATTCTCTGTCTTTCTGGGCTTGTATACCAACCCTAATTTCCAATGGCTACAAATACATACTTAACAGGGGAGTGAGTTTATTGTCAAGGTTAACCCTTTTGTGGAGTATGAAAATGGAAGCACCTTTAGTGATCTGCACATACATACTACGTAAACAGTACGTGTACGAGCTTTTCTCTGCTCTCTTATGCTCTTCTTCATTGCTGCTCAGCCAGCCGTTCTTGAATGTCCACAAACTTGACTTCCGGCACGGCGGTAAGAGAGTGCCATTTCATCGATTGATGGTGGGTTTTATAGCTTGAAGACCAACTTTTCTGCCTGCTCTAACTCTGTACTATATGAATAGATCCAAAAATGACGAGAGGAGTAGAGTTGGAAATGCTGAAGTTATTTATTCGGAGATCAGAGATAGCAGGAATCAAATAAATCCATTAATAATTGTAGTACTCCGAGTTTTGTTCAGTTTATGTAACTTTTACAGTGCCCCTCTTACACTCAGTCATTTTCAACTAATGCTAACGCAAAGTACTTAATTAATATTGCAGGGGCTTTAAATTCCATTTGCGATTTTAAATCCTTAATAAATACCCGACTCTTCCAAATCCCTTCAAGTAGACAAAGAGAGGGAGAAGCTAAAACTGAGTGTGCTTCGAGTGAACTGTTCTTAATAATCTGGAAATACGTCGATAAGCTATTATAAATATTACAAATGCCAAATTAGTTTTTGGTGTACTGTAAATTTGTAAAGGGTCTTAGTGTGGTTTAAGGCTTCGAGTAATTATTGCGTGACTTGGACAATAATAGATGGGTCGCATATAGTTTGTATACCTACAATATTAATATCCATAGAGAATTTCTATCCATGAAAAATAAGCAGTCCTGAGAGTGAGGGTCACCAGAATTTGCAACATAAAGTAAACATACCGACTCCGCATTTTAGCCTCCGTTTTTCTCAGGAGACATTTAGCATTGTCAAGTCCAAGGTAACCAAGCCAAAAATTCATCAGTACTACTAGGCGATTTTCAGGTAAAAGGTTCAGGTTCAGCTGTGTTGATTCTGCTTTACAGCCTAATCAATAATCGCGCAGGTGAGCTTACACGGAACTGTGGTCATTCATTATAGAATTCATACTTATTGTTAGTAAATAATAAAAACACAGTGTAACCTCTTTATAACGGTCGTCCTTATAACGGAACTCTTACTATAGCGGCAATGGTTTACCTGGACATTTCCCATATAAGCCCATGATAAATTCCATCTCAATAACGGCCTATTGGCTATAGCGGCCATAAAATCCCAGTCCCTTGAGATGCCGTTATAAGAAGGTTTGACTGTAGAACTAATTCCTAGACCAAATTGTCAAAAACTACATTTACCTATTATAAACTAAATAATTCATTATTTAAAACTGGTGATTTTTTTTTACTGCCAGACTTCGGTAAAAACCAATTTTCAATGTGATATGCATAATGCTAAGAAAAATGTCAAATCGTCAAATGAGCCTTTATTTGCTGACCAAACTGTCAATTGCACATTGTACTGCCGTTAAAATTCAAAATAACATAGAATCTCAGATGTGCAAGAATCGAGAATATAAATGTTACATCTGTAGGAGCTCATGAAAGAAATAAATGTATACGAGGTTGGGACGGGAAAAACGTAAACGAGGCTGGTGAGAACCCACATACAATCTTACAGGGAAAGTAGAGGAGCTTCTTTTTGTTTTTAGTCGACAATATGCTCCAAACTCACCAACGCTGATACATTCGATACATGTAATTCGTAATTAACACCTGCCTCATCAACATTTTCCCAGCTTCACAGCTTTCACATGTGAATCTGTCGCATCTTTCTTCTGGTCCCACTACACAACTTAAGCACCTGTATATGCATGAGAAAGTTTGAAATTGTGGACTGCTATTGAAAATCATAGCCTTCAGTCTCCAATTATTTTTCCGTTACACAACATCACCCGTATATGCAAGAAAATTGTACTCTTTCTTCTTTCCTTCCCAGAATAAAATATAACTTTTCCATCCTAAACTTGGGAGTATCCCATCATATATTCACTCCAACTGCGAGATATCACAAATCGGTACTTCAGAACCTTAGGCAGGAGCTCGTTAATGCATGGGGGTCCCTCACCCTTGCTAAATATGAATTGTTGAGTGTAACAGTGAATTCGTAGTTTTCTTGAATTTTCGAAGCGATATTTCATTCAATATGTAAACAGTTGAATACATACATGAATAAACGGCTGAACAAATTCAATTCCAACTTTATTCATGGAAGTGTACGACAATAACGAACAACAAAGATGCTGGATACGTTCATATTCCTATGAAGATTCCCCTGCCAGCAACAAGCCAGAATTTGAGCTTATTGCAAACTCTTCGAGCTATTCTACAATCAAGTATTTTCTAAGCAAAATAACACATTCAAGAATCGTAAATTTTTGCAGACAGCTAGGTATATATTTTCAAAGGGGACCGAATATCTTTATGTTATCATTCAGCTCCCTGACAGGCAGTTCCTGCTCAGTTTTGATAGGGGGAACCATTTAAGAGAAATGTATTTTAAATGATGTACATCTCTAGGCATTAAATGGAAAAATTATTTTTTTGAGTCGTATATGTGTTGACATAAGTTATCAAATCCTTATACCAAAGTTAGCGCATGTCTTATGGCAGCATTACGTTACATGTACATCACACCTACATAATTACAACACAATTTTCGTGCAATGTTTACACTGAAACTCTTACATCTCTTGGATCTTACAAATTAGTGAAAATCAATAAGTTTGTTTATGATGAAAGTGAAGGCAGCAAATATCACAAGATCGCATTAAAAAAGCCCGCCTTCTTAAATATAACCGCGCTATACAGAATTATTTTTAAATTATTACAAAAGTGGCCGATAATATAAATATTGACCAAAAATACAAATACTGTGCTGAGTAATGGTAAAAATACTGCCTAAAAAGGTAAACACTGTGCTAACTAGTAAAAATACTGCCAAAAATGTAAAGACTCCTGACAAGTAAAAATACTGCCAAAAATTTAAATACTGACCTGGGTAGTAAAAATACTGCCAAAAATTTAAATACTCTGTTGGCTAGTAAAAATACTGCCAAAAATGTAAATACTGTCCTGACTAGTAAAAATACTGCCAAAAATGTAAATACTGTCCTGACTACTGAAAATACTGCCAAAAATGTAAATACTGTCCTGGCTAGTAAAAATACTGGGAAAAATATAAATACTGTCCTGGCCAGCAAAAATACTGCAAAAAATATAAATACTGTCCTGACTAGTAAAAATACTGGCAAAAATGTAAACACTTTCCTGACTAGTAAAATACTACCCTGACTAGTTTTAATAAAGCCCTAAAATCTAAATACTGGCACAATAGATACTGAAAATACTTTTACTAAAGACCCTAAAAAATGCTGCTCATAAATATAAATACATTGCCCAATTATCCACTGCCGCCTCCAGTTAAAAATACTGCCCATTACATTCTATTCCCAATTTGTTTTAAGATGCAGGGAGGAAAAGTTCCTTTCCATTACAAGCACTAAGCCCATGTTATACATGGGATGATTACGCTAGTGGTTATTTAAGAGAAAGTTGCTAGATATTAATGAGTATCATAAAGTACTAAGCGTATGAAGGGAAGTGTGAAGGAACCTTTTAGCTGGCTTTCATTTTTCCCTCAAGCCAATACATGGATAAGTTGTAACTACCACCATATATAGCCACAAGCTGGTAGAATAGCACGTCTAAGAACTTTTCGTGTGGGTTCAAACCAATCTCATCTCGAATATCCTGCTGGTGATTGATCTGAGCGTGATTATTGCAACCACTTTACTTCAACTTGGTTTTATTTTCCCTCTACATTATAGTACCAAGTAAAGACTGTAAGACTGGAGAGAATTCTCCTATTGTATACCATACATCACAGACTTGGATCGTACTATAAGTATACACACAAACACACACATCCACCACTTCTCTCTCAGTGTGCAACCTACTCCGCCACACACTCCAAGTTGAGAAACCAATTTATATAAGGGTGTTAAGTTAACCGCACACCCTCCCACTCTTTGACTAACTCCAGCCCTAAGTTATACATATACTTGTGAAATATGAAAGTCCTCACATATATTTTCTACATAGTGGAACATACGAAGAGGTGGCAAGTCCGTAATACCCCACCTAAGTACACAGAGCTTTCCATCGGGGGAAAAGTGATTTTGTCCAATCGACGATTGCAGATTGTTCTCGAGCCGCTTGGTAGTTGTCAGATGCCAATCAATCCTGTCCAAGAATGAAATTGCTCCTGTACGTATAATCGTATATAGCAAAGCAACCCTCCAACACAGTGCTCATGTTAAGGGAGAAAGTTTCAACTTTGATTACTAAAACCTACTGCGATATGAGATTTCCCGCACCAGACTGATAATAACGAGATTGTGGTCTAAATTTGATACTAGCTATATCCATATAAGCATAGCAAGTTTAGAGCCAAGTCTCGCGGTCACTCCGCTAGTATTAATTCTATAAAGGCTGCGGCTGGCTCTAATGCCCCTATTTTACCAGTTACGAGAGCATCACAAGGAAAAAATCCTTACAGATAGGTGCACATTAGCTCAATTCCGTTCCCTACTAAAAGTATATGGCCTTTAGAGAGATTTTATACATAGTGGACAAGGATGTTACATCAATCAAAATGTCATCAAGGATGTGATGTACGTTTCCGGCACCTTGTCACCAGTACTGTTGGAATAGTGGTAACGAGCACCCAGGGAGCAACCTAATTTCCATAATGCTTCTCATCATATCAATCCATTTCTCCAGCTTCCATTTTCTACCCGGCAGAAGAAGAAGCTACGAAACGAAATTCATTGTCTCTTTAGGCCTTCTCCCCACAGAAATATGTACATTACATAAAGAATAGGATGAGAGCGTATGTTTTTCTCCGTTTACTTTCAATAGAAAATTCATCCCTACACTTCTTTCTCGAATGCAATGCAATCATCAAAGCAACTCATACGCTCTATTGCTGACTCACTTAGCGAATATTCTCGAGATGAAGATGTGAGATTCAAAGAATTGTGAAACGGAGGATTTACGCTATTGTATTACCCAATGCGTTGCATGCGACCGGTTGACATCAATAGCACCGTTCAGGGAGACCCTACTCTTGGTTCCTAGCAGGGTACATTTTATTATCTCATGCCCGTATCTTGACAAGAATTCACCTCCTTCGAGAGTACACACACACACACTCACAAACACACACACATACACACACTGAACAGGGAATTCATTGTCATTTACGTTTACTCAGCAACACCCGGCATGAATGAAGACTGGAAAGGGAGTGAAAGGAAGCGAAGGAGAAAGAATATTATTAACGCTCGTTTTTCCTCTCTCTCTCTCTCTACTATTACTTACTATACACATCTACTTCCCATGCAAATAATTTTAAAAGAGAATATAAGAGCGAGGCCACTTGAACCAACACCCGTAATTTTAGTGGCAAAAAATATAGAGGATTCCAGGACGACGGAGAAAAGAAGAAGACGCCCTTAGAACTTATGATGGAAGGGAACTTTCCCTCGGCGCCCTTATTGTCTCGTCCGTCTTTTCCGTAGAAGGAAATTTCTCTCTGTAGGTTTAGATTTTACCGGGGACTCTTTCTCATACGCACACAATTAATTTTAGCATAGACGTCGAAAATATTTATGGACATTCTAATAATATGTATTCTCCTGGAGACTCTCATCCTTCCGAGTACAATAATTGTATGAGGTAGTAATAAGTAAAGTATGGATGACATCACTCAAGGGAGAGATCTTATATCTTGTTTACATGTAATTTAGCAATTCATCCTCTCCGTCTATCTTTAGTTGAGGTCAAGGGGAGAGAAAGGAAGATTGAAAGGGCTTGGCTTAAGAAAATTTATTATTATAGTACTAGCAAACCAACGGAACTGCCTGGAACTATACCAACCAATATAACCACTACAAGACCGCAAGGATAAACCAAAAGTGAATCCACATTGTTAAATAAAGCGGGAGAGGAGGAGGTCGATGCTTTGACTGGAGTGGGGGCCAGACTTAACTCGTTATGCATCCCATTACTTTTTACATCTTTCCTGGGTCTGTCTCTCTCTTTCTCTCTCTCCATGTCTCGCTCATCTTTCCTTTTTCTCATTTACTTCTTCTTCCTATTAGGGATCTTTGGAAGAATGATATATCCTTATATGATATACACTTATAGGGTCTCCTTACGTACTTAAGTGTATAGCCAAGCCAGGGAGTATGGGAGAAAGGTAGTTGAAAGGGTGGAAGGAGTCGAGTGGCCAGTGAAGTTTCAAGACTCCAATTGACTTTATATGACTGAGTGTGTGGGTAGTTGCCATGACAAGGGCAGTAGCGCATAAAAGTTTCTAGAAATATTTCCGTGCTACAATGTCCTACGTGTGCATCTTAACTTGCATAGTGTTTTTTTATGTGTAGGGACCACGTCAGAGAAACTCTTCTAAGATATCTAAAGCGTATGGTTCTTATACATACAGTGTTGTGTGTGGCTCATATTACAGTTTCACCATAAGTATTTCTTTCGTAACAGATTATTTTCCAGATTGTTGGGCAACTCAAGTATCATTTCATGTCCATGAAAAACAAACCATCTTGGAGGCAATGAGCGCAGAGAGTGATAAAGGAATCCCTGGATGAGCTTGTGCAGGAGGTACATATGAATTGAGTAAGTCTTGTTGAGTTAAGGTTGCCCACGTAAACAGATAAATATTTATACATAGAGGAGAAGAACATTTAATTTCTCCCTAAATTATTTCTAGGGTTAGAGATAGTTTATTATGACAAGGTGGTTATGTGTATAAAAACATGGAGCATATTAGATGTGCATATGCTACATAAGTGTCTTTTAGAGATTCATGTCCCCAGAAATTGTACTAGAGGATTATGAGGCATTGTGAGCATGTAAATGGAAGTTGCTCATTTAGGATTGTACGCATCAAGAAATGAGAGTTAGTTCATTTAATAAAGGAGCCCTCGTGTCTTTCTCCTGCCCCACTCTCCTCCTTTACCTCCATCATCATCATTAGTATTCAACAGAGATTTTGAGTGATTTTACGCAATACATTACTCATGCTTTCCTAAGCTCCCCTTGTCGACCTTTCTCGCTCTCTATCCTTCCACATTACACTCACACTTTCACCACAAATATCATCAACTAACAAATCCTCCTTTTTCCTTGTATGTATACCATACCATGAAGTTTATATAGTTACGTAATAACGAGATATTGTGAAATGAAATAAGCTCCATAGCTGCTTCCCCTCTCCAGAATTTTCCTTATTTCCCAGTAGTTTTAAGCCAAATATGACAAAATAAGCCGTTAATTGAGAATCACCCACATCCAGCTCACCCATTCTGTATAGTATGTAGAGTTATAGAGGAAGTAGATGGAGCTACGTAAGACTAGCCTGTCATTTATTCCTCTCTCGCAGGCACATCACAACCACGTCGTAACTTGATATTCTATACTGGGCTAGTGATAAAACATGTAAATGACGCTATTTATCGAATTTCCCCCCTTTTTATCACTCGCATTTCCCTCAGTTTTCCCTCATTTCACTCACTTTTTTCCAGTTGCCTACGTTAAAAGCTCCGACTATTTTTTTCAAATCCTCGTAAACATTTCAGGATTATCTGCTATGGTAAATCTGTCGGGAGGGAATAACAGATTATTCAAAATCCTTGTATTCCTGTTTATACATACAGGCAAATACTATTTCCATGAACTGGGAAATTATTCCTTTGCTTACAGGCATTCGCTCACACCACGAGATCTATATTGATCATACATATATGTGTGTACGTAATGTAATTCTTTATTGTTAATCTACATAAATGACTAGCACTGTTTTAAACGGAACACTATCTGATTCTGCATTGTACAGATATAGGAAAAAAAGATATTCATAATCTGTGAAGGACGAAAGAAATAATTATTCTTTTAAAGAGATTTGTTACATTGTTTTTGAAGTCAGCTTGGTCTTTTCCCTGATTTTGTGATGGAAGGTAATCGATTGGAACTGCTATGATTTTTTTCAAATAGTAACCATGTTTAAACTTAGTAATAATTACTTACATTAATAGGCTTTAAATTTACTCTCACGGTGGCTTATTCTAGTTGAACTTTTAACATACGCAGGAACAAAGTTATAATTAATAAACGTAGGTGGTAGCTGTACAATTGATGTGTATTTGGTATACCTAATGTTTTGTGTATATCAGAGCATTTATCACAATTACATAGAAAATTTTGTGTTACTTCATTTATTTTGTAAAGCATGGCAAATCACCCTTAACAACAGATGAAGTATCTTACACTACTAGAAATGCCTCACACTAACCTCATATTATTTTTTCACATCTATAGGTACTACAGGCAAGGCTGCTACCATTGCATAATTGAGTGGACATCTACTTGTACTATATCTATTGTGGCTTTATTACTAATTTGGTGTAATCTTATATTCACTTGTGTTTTCTGGGCATACAGATTTATGATCAGTGTTTTTCCAGGTATTCACTCGTTTATCTCAGATTCAATGCTAATAATTTTTGTAATAATTTCAGAACCAATGGATATTGCTGCTCTATCCCCATTAAACAATGAGGAGATGGATGCAACCGTCACTCCTGAATTGGAGGAAGCTTTGTTAGGTGAGAGCGAGCCTGCTGAACCTGGGGTTCCCTCGGGTGTCGAGTTCGTGTTCCTAACCAAAAAGGACAGAAGCTGTCTGGTGTAGAGCTTAGGGCCTACCTAAAGGGAGCCAAAGCAGCGAGAGCGGCCATGGGTGCGGGGGATGCTCCTTCTACCCCTGCTGTTGAGGCTGGAAAGCGCACTCGAGTCCCTGACTCGGGGTCCAGCAGCGGGGAGAGTCAATGGAGGAGACAAAAGAAGTCCAGGAGTAATGGTACTACTCCCATTCGACCAAAAGAGGGGAAACCTCAGGTGCCCTCTTCTTCTAACTCGAAGTCCCCAGTTGTTAGTCGGGTAAAACCGGTGTCTTCTGGGGGT
>JAQFXU010001812.1:0-25244 GCA_034693705.1 Spatulosminthurus flaviceps | reverse complement strand
TTTTTTCCCACTGGGTTTTTCCCCTGACCGCTCAGACATATGACCGCCAAGCGAGTTTACAATGATGGCCCCAGAAATCCGGAGTAACTCATAGATAGGGTCAATCATTAAAACTTTGTAACGCGAATTAATGAATAAAGACTTAAGATGGTTGACAACTCTGTAAGACCTTAGGGTAAGTATCGGAGTATAAACCCACGTTTTTTTGTTTTATTTTATCTGATCTGACTTTATAACTTTTGACTTAACTTTCCCCAAAAACAATGGATCATTGGACCGGAATTTTAACCTATGTTAAAAAATCCACCTACAATAAAATTATTTTAAACTTAAATCTCAGGTTTATTCAAGAGAGTCCACGATGGTTGCTAACACAAAAGAGGACAAATGAAGCTCACGCAATCCTAACGAAAGTTGCCAAATGTAATTCCCGAACGCCACCTACGGTGGAAACAGTGGAAACACTCCAAACAATTGTGCTTCGAGAAGAGGCGGATGTTCTCAAAGGCTTCGAAGGCATTAAGCAAATTATCCGAAATCCAAAACTCCGGTCAGACCTGTTTATTTTAACCTGGGCAACTGTTGCCTGCTCCATCGTTTATTATGGAGTGTCCTTCAGTGCAAAGACCCTGAGTGGAAATCCATATTGGAATATATTTTACATGGGAATTTTGGATTTCCTCGGTGTCCCTGCCATCCTAGTCTTTAACAATAGAATTGGGAGGAAGAAGACGTTTTTGCTCTACATGACCTTAGCCAGTGTTTTCCTAGTGTCTATTCTAGTGATGGAAGTGATAATCGGCAATGCTGGGGACTACCCACTTTTAATTACTATTTTCGCTCTAGGAGGCCGATTTGGAATTGTAGCTGCTTGGGGAGCTTTAACTTGCAATATTATGGAGACTTTTCCTACGACCCTGAGATCCACATGTATGGGCTTTACAGCCTTTGCTGGCTATATGGGTGGGGTGGTTGCTCCGCAAACAGTTTTTCTTGGAAATAGTGAGTTTAAATATTATTTTCAACCTTACAAATTTACAGTATGTTTTAGCCGAAATTAATGAGTTTTATTTATTTTCCAACAGTTTCTAGAAGCATCCCATACATTTTATACTGCTTCTTCACAGTTTCTTCTTTAATTTCATCACTCTTCCTTCAAGAAATGGCTGGCGTGCCTTTGAAAGACACTGCCAATCTGTAGTAATTATTTTAAAAAATGGATCTGAAAAATTTGAGTTAATGTGTAATGTGAGAATAATAAATTGCAATAAGACATGTATTGTATGTAAATTAGAGGATGAATTTGTTTGGAGAGTTTGTGTACAAGTGAGTAGAATTTTTGTTGGAGTGTGTCGATATTAAAAACCTCAGGATACTTGAATTAATTAAACGGATAGAGGACGGTACTAGCTCTTGAATTAACTTGCTTGAATTAACTCTGTTCATACTTGGGTAAAATAAATATTACTGGAAAGCAAAAATATCGGTGGATTTTAGCAAATCATTAATGATTTTTCCAACTATTAATCTAACACATTCTCACATGGGAATTTTGGCTGCACCTTCAAATCACTACATTAAAAAATTACGACCAGTGGTCTTATGATAATGATACGTTCTCTTTGCGATCAAATATGAAACTGAAATAATTGGTTCTTGGTATATACATTTAGGTTCCATTTTTCCAGATTTATTGTTATATAGTTGTAAAGTGTTTATTCTGCATTCTGCAGCCCCCTAGAAAAAATTTAATCTTGAAAATACTCTTTGGTAGTTTTAAAGAGCAAATTATTTATGACAATCAATACAGCTTCGCCCAATTCAACGCAAGGGACTGAAACCGAATGAAACTTTTAGACGAAATAAATGACTGGAGCATGTATTTACTTATTTACCAGCTTTTGGCCGATATAAATAACGTAAACTATAGCTCTGTTACTATAGTAATTTAACAGATCCACTTGACGCAATTAACAGTAATTAAAATAGTAACGACATGTGTCGCCTGACACTGTCCCAGAAATTCATTCCCGTCCATCTGCCTCGGTACAATAAATGGATTCAATGACAGACCTAGCTAGCTTACTGCTTGGGTTGAAACTGATGGTTACTGCTGGTGAAAATGAATAAATTCCCTCTTTTAAACGTCTCGGAATAGACATAATTCATATAATTAAATGGCCTTTGTTATTTTTAGGGTGGCGTCAGCGGCACTACAGTAATGTACATTTGGCCGTTCGTCAGAATGTTCGTGGTTTCATCACGATTACGCTAAAACTTAATTTTAGATGGAATAGAGACATTATCGCGTATTTAAGGCTGTCGATCTTTGTTATCACATAATTATATTTTCGTGTGAATGCTACTTTGAAGTATATTAGGTCGTCGGATCATAATTAATAAGTTAAATATAAACTTCCTTCATTTAGTTACTTCCACAATTGGCAATTATTAGAAACCTTATATATGTGGAAACCCTTTAATTTGAATCTCATACTCCAGAATGATATATGTTATAGATGCGTCGATGTCTGATAGATACCATTCATTGAGAATGAATAGCTACCTATTTTATGAAGATGTAATTTTTTTCGAATCTCATTCTTAGACTACAGGTAGCCGATAAAGCTGGTACACAGCAATTCTGTTTGGGTACATCTATCTACGTTTTAAATCATTTTCAAAGGAGTAATTTTTTGAAGAAAAAGTGGGGTAAGGATTGCAAAGTTTAATTTTTCAAATACGGGTCAGGTCAGGGATATTCAGCATGCTGAACGTAAATGAGTGGACTAAATTAGCCAGCGCAGCTCTTGGGGGATCCACAATGGCCATCACGATTCTTTTGATTTTGTACAACGACGCCGCTTATAATGTAAGACAAACTGATAAAAAAAAATTAAAACAGTTTATTAAGTAGTGAATATAAAAAGCTGTACCAACAATCAGGGACGTAGGACATTTTTTGGAAATTTTGCTGTATTGTAGTTTTGAGCAAAAATGAGTCACAATTATCTGACATTTGAGATAGCATAATATTTATCAAAATAGTAAATATGCGTTTTTACACATCCAAATATAGTCTCTAGAAATGTATCTGACTAAATTAAACCACAGGAATGTAACATCAGGTGGGGTACTCTGGGATATTCCCTCTGGCTCTTATGTACGACCCTTTATAGCAACATTACGTTGTAAATGGATTTAATTTTATCTACAAAGGGTACTTATAAGAATTTTTATTCAATAGGATTCAAATCTTTCACAAAATGGAGGGAATGGACTAGAAGGATCGACAATGGCGTCCTTAGAAGTAACAACACAGAGTGAAAAAGCTTTACTTGCCTCGACTTGTAGGAAAACGGTGATGGTCCTAGCCAAACGGTTGATGAGGCACTTAACTGTTTGTCACAAGGACCTCAAAAAGCTATATCCGAGTCACGAAGAGTTCACAAAACATTTTCAGGTTAATTTGAGTTTAAAAATATTTTAGTTCAGTAGATTTATAATAATTCTATGTAATTTTTGAGCACTTTTCCTGACATAATCCTGCCCATATTACGACCAAGCAGACAAAAGTGTCAAAACAAGACACAGCTGTCGAAGCTTTGATAGCCGAGGTACCGAATTCGACCAAAGTAGCATTTACTTTGTGATTTTCACTGCGATATAATACTTACTATCAACTATCTAACAAACATACGTATGTAATCAATTTTAAATGTATGTACTAACACGGTTAAAAATGTAAGCATTTGGTTACTTTTATCGGTGAATGCCAGCCAAGCTTATTTATTCATAGCTTAAAATAATTAATATGCTTACTTTCATTTATTTCAGTGTGCCATCCGGTGTTTTATGAGAAGAGTTAATTTGGTATGCGATATAAAAATTATATACAAAAATTATAAAGCCATTAAATAATAAAAATTGTTTAAATAATACATATAGCAATTATAGCATCATCAGTACAATAAAATAATTAGTAAGCCGAGAGGCATCGTCGTTTAATTAACACCAGCATTTGATTTTACTTCAGGTTGATGAAGAGTTTCGAATGACGAATGATACCATCACTAGTTTCATGACGGTGCAAATACCGGAGAGATACCAGAAATCAATGTATGCTCTGGGACGACCTTGCATGGATGTGTTCAGTGAGTTTTCTAAAAATAACGTTTTTACTATAGTTACCTTAAGTATTAACAAGCTTTTACCGAATTAGATTGTGTTAATTTTTAATGTGAAGTTATTAAATGTTGGGGATTCCGCTATTGTTCTGTAGTGCCTAAATTGGACGGTACTGATCCTCTGTGCACCCAGCATGGGGATCTTCTCAAATGTTGGCAAAATGCAATCGCCGATGTAAGTGTAATTTAAATTATTCCCTATATTTGAAACCCGCTGGTTAAATGGGAGACGATTTATTAGATATTCAATATTCGTTGCTTGGAAGTATATTTATTTGAGCAGTTTAGAGACGTGAAAAAAAACTCCAATGGCTGCTCCTATGAAAAAAAATATTTTAGTCCATTCGATGGCTACCCATCGTAACGTTGCTGTACTGCTGTACACGACTAAATGTCGTTTCCATTTCTATTGCAGTCCTGCTGAAAACATTTACAACCCTCTCTGATGGAATGATGAGCACAAGCCAGGACTGTGGTTTCAATATTTATTCTCGAAATTCCTTACTAATTCAAATATGTATTTGTTTTATGTTGAAGTGTTCCGATTTAACCCAAAAGAATGTGTGAATTAATAGGAGAGCAGAATACTAAGGGCAAGCTGAATAAAACTCTGATTGTGGTAAATATTGATTCAGGCCCTTACAACCGGAACTCTGATTATACTCCGGTTAAATTAACATTAAATAGATAGCAAAAACCCGCTGGATTTTATTAAATAATTAATCATTTTTCCTACCAGATTTACACTATCAAATTCTCACGTACAAAAATTTTGATTGCATCCTCATTACTTCAAAAATTGCAACCAGAGGTTTTCTGACACGGCCAAAGCTGCCTCTGTGCGATCAAAAGCTGTGACCAATTTCCCTACATCGACCTAAAATTTTCTGATAGATCCAACAGAAATTTTTGTAGTACTTGGTATAGGTTCCATTTTTCAGATCCACAAGTTGTGAAATTTTTACATCTGTAGCCCATGTAGTAAAGATGGAAATAAGCTAGAAAATAACGCAGTTGTAAACGGCAAATTATTTATCGCAAGCTCGCCTTTCAATTCAATGCAGCGGCATTCAACGGCTTTCGTAATTATTATTATTATGTATTGAAATACGGAACTAAACAAGATATTAGTACTGTATTTACGGGTGCCTCCAATAATTATTATTGTATTGTAATAACTTTCAATTTAAAAAAAATCATCATGAATACAATATAGGATGAAAAAAATTTCATGACTCACAATCAGTCAGAAGCTTGATTATGGGAAATGTAAATAAATTCGATGGGACCTCGATAAATGTGAGGAGCATTTACATACGGCATCAGGGTTTCTAAACATTGCACACTATATAAATAGTACACTAGTAAATATTTGTGCAATGAATCCAAAATTTGGAGTTGGAAAACTATCTTCCGTTCTAACCTGGTTCCTCCCCGTTCATGGAAGTATTTAACCCATTGGTTAAGTACTAACATGTATATGTCAAAATTTACTCATTCAAACGATTGGGAATAGTTGAAATACAATTAAATGGCCTTTGAGTTTTTGTTTTCGCACAAGTGCATTTTCGCGTGATTGTTTGGGGCGTCGGATCATAATAAATAGTTAAATATAAACTTCCTTCATTTAGTGCTACTTCCGCAATTATGTGGTGGAAACCCTATAATTTGAGTCTCATACTTCAGCAAACCAACATGAAATATGTGATGAAATTCTATATTCATTTGGAATGAATAGCTACCTTTTTTTACGAAGATACCTTTTTTATACTGCAGAAGCTCATTCTTTGATTACAGAAAGCCAATATAGCGGGTACAGCGGTTCTGTGAGTACATTTATTTTTGAAATTATCTATTGAGAGGAGAAATTCGTTGAAGAAAAAACAGCGTAAGGATTGCAAATTCTAAAATTTCAAGGGCAGGTCAGGTCAAGAATATTCAGCATGCTGAACGTTAATGAGTGGATGAAATTAGCCAGCGCAGCTCTTGGGGGATCCACAATGGCTATCATGATTCTTTTGATTTTGTACAACGACGCCGCTAATAATGTAAGGCAAACTATTAAAAATATTTAAAACCGTTAAATAATTGGCTACAGCAACAATCAGGGACGTAGGAAAGTAATTTTCCGAAGGGAATCGAGAGAGTTGCCTGAAAGCTAAGTAGTACCCCCAAGTTAACCCAAACGAAGGCTTTCGAATTATTGTAAATAATGTATAACATTGAAAACCAGATAAATAAGGGAATTTTCTTTTAGGGAGCCGGCTGGCTGCATCTTCATCCAATTTAATTTCGCCCAAAATTTTGAACCAAAAATATTTAAAAACCAAAAAATACTTGAACAAAATATTTTTTGATCCGTAATGAAGTGAACCAACAAAGGTTTCTGCCATTTATCGAAAGTTAATAAAAATATTCATGTAATCTCAGTCTAATTTGGTAAAATAACAACTATAGATATGATGTTCTCTAGCTTATATATTTATTCTTGTATATAAGAAATGATATGGCAATTATTTGGTATTTTCAGAGGGTATTTCTAGAACAATGACTTTTTTAGTGAGACAATTGTCCAAAGAGGCTATAAGATGCTAGCTGATGCTTATATTTTGGTTAAATAAAAGTGACCCAAATTTTAGGCAGTATCAAGTAGTGATTTGTGATTGAACAAAAGAATGGTTAAAAAGGTTCAACTGAAAATTAGGTTGAACAGAAGTTCAAACCTTTTACAGGTACAAATAGTCTTTGGGTTAAATAATATTGTCTTAAATAAAATTTGGTTTAACTTATTTTGGCTGGAATAGTTTTTGGTTAAAATTATTTTGGCTGGAATAGTTTTTGGTTAAAATTATTTTGGCTGGAATAGTTTTTGGTTAAAATTATTTTGACTGGAATATTTTTTGGTTAAAACTATTTTGGCTGGAATAGTTTTTGGTTAAAATTATTTTGGCTGGAATAGTTTTTGGTTAAAATTATTTTGGCTGGAATAGTTTTTGGTTAAAATTATTTTGACTGGAATATTTTTTGGTTAAAACTATTTTGGCTGGAATAGTTTTTGGTTAAAATTATTTTAGCTGAAAAAATTTTGCATTAAAGTTTTTTGGCTGGAATAAAATTTGGTTGAAATTATTTTGGCTGAAAAAGATGTTGGCTCGAATTATTTTGGTTTGAATCTAGGGATGAAAAGGACGAAGGTTTAATTATTTAGCCGAGACCGAGACCCTTTGTTATGCCTTCAGCGAAATTTCGCTGTGATTTATTTACAGTACTAAGCAAAAATTAGTGGCCATGATTCAACATAATATTCCCGCTGGTTCCTACTCCACTAACAACACTTAAAAGTTATCTACAACGTATCTTTTACTGGAGATTTTTGTTCTATAGGATTCAAATCTTTCGACCCAAAATGGGGGAAACGGATTAGGAGAAGTTTCAACAATGGCAACCTTAGGATTAGAAGTAACAACCAAGAGTGATAAAGCTTTACTTGCTTCGACTTGTAGGAAAACGGTGATGATCCTAGCCAAACGGATGATGAAGCACTTAACGTTTTGTCACAAGGAGCTCAAGAAGCAATATCCGGAGCCAGATGACTTCAATAAGCACTTCCAGGTTAATTTGAGATTATATACATTCAACTAGACAGGTACAGAGAACGTAAACTTTTATTTACAACTGGCGTCACAATGATGCTTGCCAAAAGACACAGTAACAATATTGAATGTTTTATAAAAGATATTGATGATTTTTAAGTATAAAATGTATTTTAGGGTTATTTACATAAGTATATAAATGGTTATTATGTATAATTTTATATAAGCCTGTAATCGCGCCAATCACTGTGCTTCCTCAAGAAAGGTAGCCTGAATTGTTGCTGAAATGCATGCATCAAAAAATTCTGTCGTCTTAATAGTTTTGGCTAATTTATGTGTACCTTTCCCATCCTGTCCCAATCAGATTCTATAGTGACGACAAATCAGTCACAAACGTCAGAGCTTTGGACATAACTGTCGAAGTTTTGATCGCAGAGTAGCCTTTATTAATTAGCGAATTTCACTTCAATATGATACTTGGAATTATTTTTAAACGACACTTTGAAATGTCGCATGAGCTAATACTACTGTCAAAAATTTGCAGTAATTTTTATCGGTGAATACCAATAACTATTGAGCTTAACACTAATAAATGACCATTTTTATTTATTTCAGTGTGCCATCCGGTGTTTTTTGAGAAGAGTTAATCTGGTAAGAGAAATTATATGAAAATGAAAACTATAAAAACCATCAAATAATAAAAATTGCTTAAATTATAACAATAGCACATTGCATACAAAAGTACCATCATCATACAAATATTTAGTAAAGCAGTGGCCTTATAACCCTTCGTATAGTTAATACAAGAATTTGACTTTACCTCAGGTTGATGAAGAGTTTCGAATGACGAATGAAACCATCTTTAATTTCATGTCTGTGCAAATACCTGAGAGATTCCAGAAAACAATGTATTCACTTGGACAATCTTGCTTGGATATTTACAGTGAGTTTGGTTCATCACAATGGATTAACTTTGTATTTTTAAGGTTTTATCAAATTAGTTTTTTTAATGTGAAAATTACACGTTGGGGATTCCGCTATTTTTTAGTGCCTAAATTGGACGGCAGTGATCCTCTGTGCACCCAGCATGGGGATCTTATCAAGTGCTTGCAAAATTCAATGTCCGATGTAAGTGTTAATTTAAGTTATATGTATTTGAAACCCGCCGGTCAAATGGAAGACGAAGCCAATTCATTAGAGAAATTCATAGCATGGAAGTAAAGAACAGGGTGTATACATAGAGATGTGAAGTAAACTCCGGACTAGTCCGGACGCTGCTCGTATAAATAATATTTTTAATAGCCCTTTTTGGTGCTGCCCAACTTGAGTGAATGCTGTACACTATATTTGTATTTTAAAAGGCTATAAAATGTATTACTTGAATTTTTTTGCAGTCCTGTTGAAAACATACAACTCTCTGTCTGTCTCTCTCTCTCTCTGGCGGATATGATGAAGACAAGCCTGAATTTCCACAGCAATGATTTCGATATTGAATTACGAAATTCCGTAGTCATTAAAATATCTCTTCTGATTTTATGTTAATTTCCTTAAAGGATTGAAGTTACTTTCAACAAACAAAGTATATAATAGTATATATGTACATAATTGTGTATTAAGTGGATTATCGTTGTATTTATACTTACACTAACTACAATGACACCTCATAATAGAAAGTTTGACCTATAGATTCATCAGGAAGAATAATAGCATAAACATAGAAGAAACAAAATATTTTGAACTATTTATGTACAAAATATTGTACACATATTAATAACTTTTCCTTTGAAAAGTCTATGTAGGTTTAACGTGAAAGTTCACAAAGCTATTGTTAGAGTGAACTGCACATGGCCAAAGTTTCACCTTTCAACTTTAAGCCTTCCCTGAGGGCACTGATTCATTGCTGAAGTACCCTTTCGGTCAAAAGTACCTGACTCAAGGTTCAGTATAATTCTTTTCACACTCCAATCGGTCGACATAATAGAAGCTGAATTATTGAACAAAGCTATACTCGTATATCTATATATCGTCGGGTCGGTCGGGTAAAGTCCAAAAGGCGCTATAATTTTGTTTTTCCCATAACGTTACGAAAATTATAGCGCCTTTTGGACTTTACCCGAAGATATATGCTTACAAATGGTTCAAGTTTGTGTGAAGGAACACCTCAAAATATCTCGCCCTTTAGGATCCAGGCCTGTGGATTACTTCTCCAATCCAAGGGGTCCATGAAGAAAATCTTTTGTGCTTCAAGCCCTTTTTTTGTGAGGCCTTTTAAGGTCCATTTAATACATTTGGTCCTCGTTGACTCCTATTTTATTTTTCTCACTCAGCACATTCAAAATTATCAAAGCAAGATGATAGCTATCTAAAATAAAGCGAGTAAATGTGTGTAAGTATATGCGATGAATAAAATCTTTACTGAAAATCGAACTTGCAATGTACCCTTTTTATCGTCATTTTGTAAAATTTTCTTCTTTTAAAATTTTATACGAGAAAAACGTTCCTATTAAGTACCTCATCAAGCAAGGGAAATCATGTATTAAATACAAAGTACATACAAAGCACAAACTATACAAATTATTTGGATATTTAGCTATAACGAAAACGAGTGAGAACTGTTTAGCTATCTGCACATTAATTATTTGAGGTAATAATTGTCATTGTATTTGCTGTGCTGTGACTCAAAATGAGTAAGAGCGATCGAGCAAGTGCCCGTTTATATTTTACTGGGCTGGGATATGCAGCGTTTTTGTTGTCGAGAGCAAGAGATAATTTTAAGCCCGAACGTATCTTATGTGTTCGAGTTCGTAATGTGAAAGCGATTGCGAGAGAGAGAGACAAAGCATGAAGTAAGTGTCCATATACTTTTACGCGCCATAGTATATGTATGGTATGCACATAGAAAATAAAAGACGTATAGATACTTGAGTTCGGTCTTCGGTCTTGATCGTTCTCATGTCGTTTTTGTTTACAATCAAGCTCGCCCAGTCCGTATGTATATACATGTAAATGGTCTGGTCAGCGTGTGGAAGCTCATGAGTGATGAGATAGTCAGTGAGGACTTGAGAAGCTGTTGCATGTGTGAACTGTGAAGATATGCTTGCGCAGTGTGCATGTGGTACTGGAAGCTCGTGTATGTGTTTAAAAGCCGCTGGTGAGGCTTGATATTTTCCCTTGTTTTTGTTATACAAAGCTATATCTGAAGTGAAGAGGAGACATCGATTGTCCGTTAATTTAACGAGTGATTCAATTGTGACACCCGGAAATTAGGGAAGATAATGAAAATAAGAATTGTGGATTATTGTTTCTTGAAGCTCATTCTTTTGGGTAAGTGTTTTTTTTTTAATAATAGTTATAATTTGTAAATGAGAGATGGGAGAACAAAAAAATGTTTGGAACTTGAGGATTTAATAATTTCATGTAGTGTAATTAAGTATTCCAGGTTGGATATGGATGAGTGTCTATAGGAATTGAGGAATTTAGATGGTGGTTTGGCAATTGGGATTAATTCATAGAGATTTTGTTGGAATTTCATTGAGATGGGAGGTAGCAGTTGAGAGCGTCGTTGTGTCACGACCGTAGCGTATGAAAGTACTTACTAGCTGACCATGTTGTTTTTAGTAATTTTCATTTTAAAAAATGTATGCTATATTTGTGTAGTTTTGTATTATCGTTTTGGACAAATTAATTGTGTGTAGATTGTTATTTAACTGAGATTATTTTATTTTCGCAGTCACTGGTCGGTGGCTCTGGATTATAGATGAGTAACTGTTCAGGTTCCAACTTATTCCAACCACCTGTAGCTCCTTCGGTTGTGGGTTGTGTATTATTTAGTTATCGTATTCGATTCAAGTGGCTTTGATAAATTGAACCAGACAGTGAATTTTTTTAAAGCTCTGGAAGTCAGTAGTCAGTGATTACATGTAGAGTGATTGACCGTAGTTATTTCAAGTTTAAAAGTTGAGAGACTGATAGTATAGGTATGTGTGTGTAATGTTATAGTGGGATTTAATTGTAAATTCTTTCTTTGGAATTATAGTGTGGGTGGACTGTGGAGGTCAGGGATAGTTGAGAAGTTCAAACGTGGGTCAGATAATGTGTTGGGAAATGAGTATTTGGGATTGAGTGGAGATTATTATTATTAGCATTTACTTGCACTTAAGATTAAGTAGTTAATTTTTAAAGATGAAATTAATGTTCGAAACTTTCAGCAGAAGTTTTTCATTGTGTCATTGATATTATTTGGCACTGTTTTTATTTGAATTTTTTCAGATTGATAATTGTGATTTATTTTTACTGAAAATGGCCAGCCAGGATTTGTTTCCCTACGAAGACATTGATGGTTCGCAAAGTTTCTCGCTGTCGCAGCTTGATGGCCTGTCGGATGTTGAGAAACCAATGTCGTCTGGAACAGAGGAGGCGTTGAATGAAGTGTAAAATATGCCTTGAACATTAATAATGAAACATTTATTTAATAGGAAAGCTTAAATTATGGTAGTAAATAACAGTTATTGCTGTTGTTGGTGTGTGATTGAAAGTGGAAGTTCACATGTTAATGAACAGTTTTAAGCGTGATTTTAGTGAGGTTATTTTTATTTCTATTTTTAGGCTTCAGGTAGATGTAGGAGTAGATATGAAGGATCTCAGTGGTTATATTCCATATGCTGGAGAAACAGTTTGGCCAATTTCTGAAACTCAACCGGAACAACTTACTCAGCCTTTCGATTATAACGGTTATACTGCCCCCGCAATCGTTCAGCTGCCCAGTCTTCCAGCAGGATACGGGTATAATGAAGTGCCAGTATTATTTAAAACAGATGAAGCGGGAGGGATGAGTTTATCACAGACAAGTAACCAGAGTGTAGATGATGGAATTCCTTCAATGGAATCTTGGAAAGGGGACTACAACTTCGAGTTTTCGCTAGAGACGGGAACGACTCGGAAGTTTCAGTTCTCTACTGCAAACAACAAATTATTCTGCCTTCCACAGCAGGAAATAGAATTGTTCTTCACGTATGATTTTGCGAAGTGCAAATCCTCAGACATGTCTATGACTGCTTTTTTGCGATACACAAAACCTGATTGTGCCGCAATTCCCGTGAATCGGTGCGCTTTGCATCTTTCGGAAGACCAAGCTAAATTGGATTCAGCACATGGTAAGTGAGATTTTATTTAGCAATGTTCCACGGGTACAATTATTGCTCATAATTAATTCTTTGAGGCCACGGCCAAGTGCGGTATTGTGAAGTTTAACCAGCTAATTTATTGCTGTTTTACAGTTGATATAAATGACCGGGCTCGACAACTTCTTTGGCATGTTCTAAAATGCAATAATAAGAAAGCTGAATATCGTGAAGATGAGAGGACGAGACGTTGTAGTATCAGGGTTCCCATGGGACGTCCGCAGGTATGAACTTTTTTATTTTCTATAAATATTGATCAAGGGCAAGGGATTTGGTTGAAAACGGTCTGAAATAATTTATTCTTCTCAGCCTGGCGTGAGCAAGATTTCTCAGTTCTTTAAATTCGATTGTTTGAATTCGTGCAAGCCGCAGCAGATAAAAAAGAAAAGCCCCATAGCTGTTGTGTTTGAGCTCTTCGAAAGGTAGTTCTATATTTATATTTACAGGTTGATATTTCGAAAATGCGTTGACAGTGTTGACATTTGTACTATTGTTTGTTTTTAGAACCCGAGTAGTTGGACGAATTGCATTTAATGTGCGGGTGTGTTCCTGCCCTGGTCGGGATTTTATGAAAGAAGAACCTGAGTTGGTCGATGGTGTGCCAGTAGTAGCTAAGAAAAGAAAATCATCAGAGGTCTGCCATGCTAAGGAAAACGATGTTAATTCACCTACGACTTCAGAACCAAAGCGATGCAGGAAGTTGGAAGTTGATGATGATGAAGAGCGTGAAAGGGCATTGGAGAATGTCGCTGTGAGTGAAACTTCATGACTTTTTAAGTTTCAAGAATGTTTCTAGTAGCAGATTGGTAGAGTGATTTTCATTTTTAATCGAAGCAGAAATCCCGACGTATTAGTTGTGACCCTATAACACTCCGCACTCCTAAAGTTGAGTTACCACCAGTCAGCACTGATGTTGATCCATTTCTGAGTTCTTCACAAGAATCTCACGGTTCGGACGATGACCTTCGAGAATCCTTGTCGCAGGTAAAACATTTTGTTTCCGTTGTTCGTCTCTTCAGTAGAAATGCCAGTTAAAAGAACAAATTCAAAATCATTTATTTTCAGAGTAAACTGGAAAGATTCCGAGATATGCAAAAAATGGCGAAATGGGTTCTTAAACTCGGATACAGTGAGAACCGGATTTTGAATGAGCTAGGAAGAAATTTTGCACGGTAAACTTTTAAAAGCTTTTATGTGAATTATAAAGTTGCTTCGATTAGCTTTTATGAAATATCTAATTGTTGGGATGAAAATGAAACTACATTGATTTATTTAAAATCCTTAGGACTTTGAGAAGTCAAGTGAAGATTGCCTCCATGTTGCTGGAGAGCGTAAATAAAAATAAGGCTGCAGGCGAGCTTCAAAATGAAAGGACAGCAACCGGCAGTCCTGACAGTGGAATCAATATGAACACCAATAAACAACCAGGGGACATCGAATGAATTATTTTCTTGTTTTCTTTACTACCAACATACTTATCACTTTTGTTTATGTATTATTGCGGAGTGTTTCTTGTTTGCAGTGTGTAACTTTTTCCAGTATTACTTTCGGTGGCCAGTTTATGGCTTTTATCAGCGAAAAGTAGCTTAGTGTTTTACAGTTATTATTATTTTGATTTTTAATACCTTATTTCCTTTATTTGTCCGTAGTTAGGTAGGATTTTAATGTTAATGTACTGCTAGGTGCTTGGAATTATTGAATTAAGTGTGATCCGGGAGTTGGTTGGGTCGCTGCTGAAGTTAGCGAAAAGTCCTACCGTGATAAATGATAATCAGGTGGCACACTCCTCATTGTATTTTATCGTATTATTTTTGTATCGGAGAATGATAGATGCGTACTAAGAACTTACTGTATTGATTTATAGAGCTTATGTTTCGTTTTGGTTAAAATGACTTTTAGTCTAATTTATGCGCGAAATTAGGTGGTTGCTGGTGGATTAGTTTGATTGAAGTGCTTGTTTTTTCTGAGTTACACAGTTGGCGTAAACCATTAATTGATGTGTATGCGTTTCACTGATAGAGCCAGTAATCCAGCTTCTAAATTGGCTGGACTCAACGAAGGATTTTTGTAGCTTTGGATAGTAGTGTTGTACTTGTTTTTTATGGTTTTTACTTGTATGTAGATGAAAAGATTCATTCTTATTTACTATTTACATTGCCTATGGGTAATGAGTTGGTATAGTTCCTAATGTCCTAGTGTGCCCCACTACCTTACTGATTACTCTAGGCTAATGATATTTTAGCGCCCAACCATAGTATTAATATAACACATTTGTGAGTAATTCCAATCCACATTTTAATTTGAGACAACCTGTAGCAGTCAGCCATGACAATTAATGTTCATTAAAAGTTATTAGAAAATAAAAACTTCTTGCGTGGTTTCACAGTTAAAATTGCAAATCACTTTTCCGATATTTTGGAGTCGTGGAGTGAGTAGCCTTTGGATCACACGTTGTAATAACGCTTTCAGCAATGTGAACAAGCCATAGTACATTAGGATCTATTCGATTAAGGTCTCCGGAGCATAAGTTGTTGTTCTACTATATATTCTTAAACTGAATAACTACCATTAACTATTATGTTAACTACTAACCATTACGTCGTAATTCGTAATGGTATTATGATGGGAGATCTGGACAGATTTACCTATTAATGGAATCCGCTGATGTTGAAATGTTGAAAATAACTAGCTTTTGTCTAGAGCGTTATACAGATTTTCATTTGTTTATTAAATGTTAATATCACATTAATAGGACTGAATGGTATAATTTAGAATTTCAATGACGCACGAATAATTTTATAAAATAATAGAAATCGTTCGTGCTTCCACTCATTTACATTGCACTTCCTGCCTTAGGTGAATTATTTTTCCAACGTCCTGATTCAGGTAATGTTGAGCTATTACAAGCTACGCTAAAGCGATAGCAACGATAATTATACGGAAAACATTTTTAGAGAGAAAATTATTTAGTAACTTCAGGTATTTAAATGATGATCAGCTAGGAACATGTTATTCTTTCGGTTGTTTTTTTCAGAAGTTCTATTCACCCAAACAGATCTAAAAAGTGTAGAAAATAAATAGTTAATACAGGATGGTTTGCTAATATGAGTAAACTAACGGTTTACACTTAAGCAGTGTTTTCTTACCTTCAAGTAGGCCTTATGAATACAATCAGTTAAAGGTTCATAAGTTTTGCATGTCTTGTCGTTGGCCTGTACTTTAGGAGCTGAGTAGCAAAAAAAAAAGAATTTATGTACTTATAATGCTGTCAATGAAGTCAGGTGAATGTTATGTGATAGTTTTTGTTGAATGTAGTTTTGAGTGTTTTTATAAAAATTACAGTGCTCATCTAAGCAAGCCGTCAGATATTTTTTCACTTCTTCTTTAAGGGAGTCAGGCAATTTACTGTCAACATTTTCAACGATCTTGTCCTTATGGGGTTTGCCTTCGCTGTCAATCTGGAAAGATTGCATTTTGTAAGAATTAGTAACGTATTTTGTATAAACACGTTGGGAAAGGCAGTTTTACATGAAAGTAATATAAAATTGCACTGGTATGTGTGGGCGCATTAACTTACGAATCCTTTCTTCTCAATGATGCATTTTCCAAAGCACTAAAGTAGACAAATATTTCATTAGTACCTCGTCAGAAAATTCCAGCGAAATAGTATATAGTAGCTGAACAAAGTATTATTATTGTAACTAATCACTTACGGGCATTTTCTCGGGCGTCAAGTCTTTTTTCGACACGATTTGCAGGTCTGCAGCGCAGTCCAAAATTACCATCATATCATCATCGTCAATGTTGATGTCTTGACCCTTACACTTGGCTTCATTTGCTTCCTTTAATGACTCAGTTCCCCTCTAGGTAAATTCAACAGGTTTTAGAAATTATGACAATAAAACTATTACTTAGTTTGATCGTATTTCTGTACAAGAATTGTATATATTTTAACAATGAAAACAACTCACGAGGACTTGGAGAAGCAAAATGACCGTAACAAATTTTCTCAACATATTTGCTGTATACTTTCTTACTGAAAATATTCGAGATTATAAAAATAAGTTCCTGGTTTTCGAATACTATCAAGTCCAGTCAAAAGTAGAAACTAAGTCATAATTGAACTGATTTAGAATGTTTATACCTTTTGGTGAAACAAAAAAATTTTAATTGGCACCATGTGTCAATTTTTTCGAGGATGTACTTTCCGCATCCGGCCCAGATTGACGCCACAGTTAGTGCTTCATGTGACGCTAAAAGTATGCACATCCTTGTATTTTGACGTGATTTACTTTAATTACTGCACACAAAATTGTTTCAATTATTAAAACGCGTCGTGTCATTTAAAAGTCATTGACATAATTATTATTGCTCCTCGTGAATCAATTAACTTGCTCCTTACCACAACACACAATAAGCTGACTTTTTTCCCACACCGATTTAGTTTCACAATGACACTTTTATGACCGGAAGTTTTTGTGTACAGAATTTATAACTACCGAAAAATGATCAGAGCTTCAAAAACCAAGTTTTTCTTTGTCTTACACAAAATTAGAAAAAATTATGCAAAATGATAAGAATGTTCTTTATTCTGCAGAACGTACGGTTTTTACTTTTCCACCACATTCTCTTATGTTAAAGTTAGTTTTGGAATTCTCATTTGTGCATAAACATATTCAGTATAATATGTATAAGGGGGGAAATTACAAGGGTGTACGCAGTACCCCCTGCTAAAACGCCATTGAGTAGAAACATTGAGAATTTTGTGTCAAATGTTGGCAAAATTTGTAATTATTAGATGTAAATTTTTCACCATTTACTTCGAAATTCAGATAACAAAAATCATTTTCGTCAATTTTCTTTGAATTTTGTTAAAAAAGCGTTTTTAGCATGTAAAGTCCCTTGTACATTAAATCATATATAGTACATCTTATGTTGAAAATTCAATAGCCTTGGGCGTGCATGTTATAGTACCCTCGCCTCCCGCTCATGGCTTTATCGTGGAGCACCAGACATGTTATATAAAATAAAGAATCAAAAGGCACGCTCAAAGTTCCGTAAAGACCAACATTATCGTCCGTAGCGTACATTTTTGCACAGAACAATGTGTTTGAAGTTCAAATGCAATAATTGCGTCAGGAGGATTGTCCACGCGGAAAATTATTTATGAAACAACTAGTTTAAGTAAAGTAGATATACTAACCTTTGATTAAAAGGGATACCTTGCTGGAGGGTAAAACCCGGAAAATTGGAAAATATTCTGTACCTTGTATGTGCACAAAGCCATGAGTTAAAATGAGCAAACGTGACAGCCCTATTTTAATTTGCATTTCATATTGTGTATTACCCACACGCACTCATTTGACACTCAATCATTGCAAAAATTGGCAGTGGAAATGAAAGGGAATTATTATAGCCTTTGAGCCGACAACAATGTGTAGAATTGGAGGTGTTTGAAACGTTTTAATTTAAAACGTTCCTACCATGAAGACATCATTATGCAACATACATTATTTTCAAACACGTGGAATGATTACATTCAAAGTCACATGTACATATTTATCTGCAAATGGAAGTATTTAATTGAAATATAAACCAGATTTTTCTACAATTATATCCAAATCATTTAGGATACACACCTTGATAACATTGATAAGAATAAAATGGCAATGATAAAATTTGACAAGAACTGCTATTAAACTCCAATTTACCAGGACAACTTCGTCTTATAACGGCAATAATTATTGTTGAAGGCTTTGCGTATAAGTTATTGCAGTGCAGTACGGCATTACGTACATAATCTTATAGCCTAACACGATAATAATTTTATTATTACAACCTCCAGTTTAGAAACTTGACCTTATATAAATATGTGTATTATCGACTTTCAAGAGCATCCCGATCATCAATCATCCGTAAGGACCAGTAGCCGATTCTATCTCGCATTTAGAATTTCTCAAAATGTCAAAAGTTTACTAAACTAGTTTTCATTTCTCCTCAAAAACAACTAAACATGCAGAACCCTCTAAAGTGAAATGAACAAAACCAATTCCCCTACACCCACCATAATGAACCTGCATTAATGCAAGTAAAGCAAAACTTTGATCTAATTGACAGTATGCACTAATGAGTTATACACAGTGCATACATAACTATGCGATTGATGCTTACGATTTCTTATGATTACATGCTCAATATAAATGTCACCGAAAGAACAAAGAACTAATGTATGTATTTAAGCAAGCATAATTTTTGGAAGGAATCCTGATGCTCAAAGATAGATTTATTCAGCAAAAAAAACACTACAAAGAGTAAATAAGTAAAGAAATGAAAGCTCGTCATTAATACGAAATATTAACGATGAACTGCACACACTAACAATAAGCAGTGCATCTACATTAATGGTAGAGTTTATAATGCTCCAACCCGCGAAAATTGCCATTTCTATCTTAAGGAATGGATTTTCGCCTAAGACTACATGTTTAAAAATAAAGAATAATGGTAAAATTATTGAAAGATAAGAAAACTAACGAAAAACGAAAGGGACAGCGAAATTCTAAATCTACAAGAACAAGTTTAGTTTCCACGAAAAACGGTTCGGTAGTTCCATTTTCGGTCAGGGATAAACATCCAGTGAGTTACAGATTTTTCATTCCATCTTACAAACCTATATTTAGAAAAATTCATTCCGTGTTTACAACTTTCTTCATTGGGAGATTTTACAGGGAATTGATAGAAAATAATTGGAAGTTTAGGTTTAGTACTAACCTCCCCTACAGCTAGATGAACACACATAGCAAGAGGGGTGTAAGTCTGACATGTAGGGTCAGTGGGGTCCACTAGGCCTGCTGAAAATCAAGGTTATTAATTTAAAAATTGAATTTTTGGCCTATTAAGCTCTATGCTCACACTTCTGTTGATTGAGCTAAAATTTCGACAACTGCGTGAAATTTTGGCTGATGCAACTCGTCATAATTGTAATTTTGTTTGATGTAGTAGACTGTCGTGGGCTCACGTTACTAAAGTTCTGGACACTGTTAAATTTTAAGCATACTTACCGTGGTCATCAAGACATTTCCCAAGGCTAGTCTTCAATGTTTCTTTCATATTATCAGGAACAGCTTCGGAGAAAATATTCATTACATTCTCCTTATGTGGTTTTCCCGCCTCGTCAACCTTAATAAATATTTGTTTTGATCCAGGTATACCATCAAATATTTTATAGACCTTGATTCGAAAATTGTGGAAACATTTTACTCACCAGCTTTTTGTGCTCGAAAATACATTTTGAAAAGCACTGGAAGAAAAAAACATGAATGAAATCCCGGAATACTCTTAAAACGATTTTTTGAAATAATAAAGCCAGTATTTTAAAAATATACCGGGATTTTTTCTGGAGTAATATCCTTTTTACTTGCAATACCCGAGGCAGCAGCACAGTCCTTCAAATGAGTCTGACCCTTTTCAGACAATTTCATATCAAAGGTCTTGCATTTCTGCAGGTCAGCATTTGTAGTCTGTAGGAAAGACAAAAGAAAAAATTGTGCTTGGAAGTAAGGAAAATAAAGTGAGTCATATTTAAAATAAAATTTCTCTGAGCCCAACGTTTGAATCTTTCGCATGTTCTGGCTCGCTTGTCGTATCTTTGACGGATGCCTTTGCAGAGCCTTTGGATGGCTTGGAAAACCTTTTCCCGAAACCTCGCCGACCACCTTCAATCTAATCAAAGATACTTGAATCAAGCCGAGTCCAGTCCAGGCTGATGTATTCAAACAGGCTTCCCTTTCAATTGAAACCCATTTGTCAACTTAGCCGAGAGTCACTCTAAAGATTCAAGCTGAAGAGTTACTCTGTTCATATACAAAAAACTCTAAGGGTGCTTAACACTGCGATAAAAGCCAGCCCCTGCAGAATCCCTGGTATATAGAGCAGGAATTGTCTGAAAAATTATTTAAAAAATTTATTTCTTACGTTGACAAAGTAGCAGACAGCGAGTAGAATGACAATTGAAAGCATCTGCCCAGACTTCATCTTTTTTCCAGAAAGTTGATCAAAACTGGATCGACTCTTAATAATTTTGGGGAAAATTTTGAAGCACTATAGTCAGACTTGGTTTGGATTCTTGTTTATCACAGCAGACTCCGAATATTTTTCTACAATTTTTGGTAGCATTGCCTTGTACTTTTATACCATTTTGTCCTGATAAAATTGTTGGTTTGATATCCTGAGATGAATCTCATGAAATTTTAAAAGGATTTAATCTGTGCTTACAATATGCCTCTATACAAAGGCAATGTTTAATAATCACATACGGTATCTTCCCCGTGAAAAAATAAATATTATATTTACGCTCAGCTCCTGATATTTGTAAGTGATTATTACCTGAAACATGACATTAAAATTTGGGGTCCTACAATGGGAGCTACAATTAGTTGGAAAAAGTGTTCAATGCATTACAATAGAATGGTAGCATTTATTTCGGCTTTGCATTCATCTATATAGTTATTTCGCCATTATACCTTGCTTTAACGTTTCCACAAATAAAAGAAATTTTTTTGTCTAGGAAGCGCACATATAAATATCATAAATGAAAATTTTCATAAAATATTGAAGCAGATATGTATCCTAGGTTTTTCGAATTTCATTCCATTAAAATAACTGACCCGGATAGTAGTTTTGTTCTGACTAAAAATTGCTGCGGTCTTTTCTATAATAACTGACTGATGCAATTCTGACTAAAGAATTTCCGTCAGTAATAAGTTAATAAGTGAGTTACAATAAGGGTTCAACTCATTGTCAGAGCATTTTGTAGCTGTGCTAATAATGTTGCACGAAATTTCGGGGGAGTGGCATCCTGTTCCCACTACTACAAAAATTCGCTCCGTTGTCACTGGTACATGATGCGTTAGTGCAGACAATATTTTGTAGGTGCGATTAGCAATCTTTTTGCCAAGGTTGCTGGTTGCAGTATTCGGGTCTTCATGTGTAATCTTCTCTAATAATAATTATGACCTCAAAATCTGTCAATCAATGCATTTATTTGGCCGAAAGCAAGTAGTGTACTCACAATCAGTGTACTGAAATCTAGACTTTCTAGCTTGAGCCATGTAACCTCAAAAATTATCCAGGGTCTAAACACACGTAAATACATATTAGAAAAATCCAGCCGCAGACGTGGCTGAAAGTCAAGCGGCACATTGCACAGAATTCAATGCGGCCTTCTTTAAGGGTATTCAAGGGAAGATTTTTCACATGATGAAAGGAGGATTAAGGAGCTCTTTCATAAGCAGGAAAGATCGAGTTTTGAACTCTAAATTTATTAGCTTTTGGGGTAAGTATATATGCATTTGGTTAGGCCAAGCCAACGATGTTAATTCAAGTTTTCTCTATGTTTATCGTTTCCTCGGTATTTTACTTTATTTACTGTAGAATTTGTGAATTTACGGTAACTTCGTCTGTCACTACAATTTTGAAAACATTAACAAGATGATCTTTCGTGTTGAATGTGGAATTTTGGATGCATTCAGTTTACCCCATAAAGTACCGGACTTAACTTTCGGGTAAAAGTACAAAATTTCAGGCTAGACAGGAAAAGTTAATTTGCGGGGTTTTTCGTCACTGTAGAATTGTAGAATTTTTACTTTTGCAATTATTTTAATCCCGTCACTTACTTATAATAATAAACATTATACATCATATCAGCTGCTTATGTATGTATATCAGTCAATCTGCATCCAACCAATCCGTTCTTCGAACGGGCGCTTCCACTTGTATGGCAAGTGGGTCTACACATCCGGGAACTTCACTATTATTCCGAAATAACCACTGACTGATATCAAGAACGGAAGTAGGTAGAGGATCTTTATGCAATCTCTCACAAGCTCCGCAATAAGCTTCTTCCAAATACCAGTACGTAGACGAGGAAAAGTATTTCCGCCAGTCAAAATACCTCAAATATTCCTCATCATTGTTATCCAAATATACCAAGTAATGAGCTAAAGCCTTAGCTGAAGGGAAAGAATCCGCATTGATAAAAGAACCGGCTGGAAACTGAAGACCATAATTGGCTTTCCCCATAACAATCGGCACCATCCTTGCTCCAATAGCATTGAAGAATTTCTCCGTCACGTAGTCCCGGCACAAAGAATTCTCAAAGGAAAGGTAAAACTTGTAAAACATGCCCAATTCATCCCAGCAATTTGAATTGATTGAACTGTTGCAACTGTTATTTCCACATGTACCGTAAATGTTTATCGAAATGTGTTTCTCAAGTTCTTGAACGTATTTCCTCCTTCCACTCGTTTCATCATTGCAGTTTGAGACCATCCAAGCCACTAATTTTGGTCGACTAAACTCAAACAATTTTATGGTATAAATTTATGTGTAATAATAATGTAAATATGATATAAAAATTGTAACTTTTAATTTTTTCAGGTATCTCTGTTAACTACTTTTGTAAGTCTCTCAGATCAGCTTCTCGTTCATAGGAATTAATGTCCTCTTGACTTTTCCTCTCAAATCGGCCATAAGTAATTGGAAAGTCTGAGTCAAGTCTGTATGTGATGGTCCAATTGAAAAAATCTTTGTAGGCTTGCAAATTCGTGTAGATCCTTGTGGGCGACTCCATCGTCAAGAAAATATACATTTGATCCTTGTGTCGCTGTGGAGGAGCATTTTTCGGGATCGTCATATTTTTACCATCCATTACAATGCTACATGGAAAATTATTTGAATGGACTTTACGTTGACAAAATTGACGCTCAAAAACAATTTCTTTTGGTATTCCTCCCGAGTTTACAAATTTTGTCATGAATGCTTACGTTTCTGTGGGCAAATCTTCTCCCCAGCCATGGAATATAATGCCATGGCTACTCTCCAAAAGTGTTTTATTCACTGTGAACTCACATGGCTTTTTAAATTTGCATTTACTCTGGAGACCGATAAGATCAATTTTACTTGCACCAATGCCAAAAAAGCTAGGCTCCGCACCATAGACCGTGGACCACCACAAGATTCTTCGGACAGGAAGCTCGGGCTTTTCAAATTTAATCATTTTTGAGGACAACTGAAAATAATTTTCCGACAAGTTTGATTTTTAAATTTGAATTAACACGCCTTGATTAGCACTTATTGCTGTAGAGTGTTTCAACCTCTAGAGCTTTCCTAAACGTTTCCTGGGTCAGTTCTTCATGGGTGAGTTTGGGAGAAATAGTTTTCAAAGGCTTTTGAGCAATGAATTCTTTATGCTGGAACAAAATAGATGAAATTCCATAGAATTATGACCATTAAAGTTATTATTGACCTTTTCCATGCTACTGTAAAGAGGAAAATAACCTGGAAAGTTATTCTTTTCGGCTTGTTCTCTTCTAAAATAATGATTGCTTCGTCCAGGCCTTGTATACGGAAATCTTCCTTGACCTGCAAATGATTTCAATTTTCTAGGTGTCAGATGCATCCTTTATCCTTTGACTCACTATATATTCTGTAGCTATATTTTGTGAATACATAACACTCCGCAGTATGTACCTCAACTCTAATGGTGGTTTTGAGGGAGTGAATAAAATCCAAGAAAAACGCAAATGAAAACAATGTAAAAGTTGTAACAAGAAAACTTGTAAAAACGAATTTTAAAGTTGTTATCTTAATTTTTAGAACCATGATTATGTGACCAAATAATTATAAAAATTTACATGTAGCTTGAGTTTAGAATTATTACGTTAATTCAATTATTATTATTAATATTAGTGTGGAATAAAAATGATTAGGAAATTTTTAGAAAGTTTAATGATAGAAACTCAAGTGAGTTTAAACGTAACAATAATGGAGACAATGGTTCATTGAATAGCCAAATCCACCAAAATAAAAGTAGGTAAAATAAAAGTATTTTCCCATATACAATCACATATCATATTTCTGATACATGATCACATGCTAAATTGAACAAAAGTATGTAAAATAAAAACATTTCCCCCATAATATATTTACAATCCATCTATACATATTTCTTATATTCTTTCTTATTTAAATTGTGGTCCTTTCAGATCGCTCATTAAAATCTAAAAAGAAATAGAGGTCTTAGAGGGATGAGATGTCATTGAAATTTTTTGAAATAAATAGTGTAATGTACGCAGCATTAAAAAAAAATTATTATTATTCCTGAAATTGAGCTGATGGACCCACACAAATAGGATTATCAGAATTATTCCGAAATAACCAATCCCCAATATCTATCACAGATTCGACAAGCGGGTTTTCCCTATGCAATCTCTCGCAAGCTCCGCAAT
>JAQFXU010001811.1:0-25245 GCA_034693705.1 Spatulosminthurus flaviceps | reverse complement strand
AAAATAATAATGAAGGAATAAATACGAACAAGAAAATTAAGTATGCAGGAAAGCAGAGGAAATAATGTGAGGGTATAGATTTTCAAGGAAACTTTATAATTTCAAGTACTTACTTAAACAAGCTCATTTGCATGCGTAGTTTGTAGGAACTTGTGTAGAGATGCGAGAGCGAGGGAGAGCTAGCACGTAAACATAGTATGTGCTACAGAAAGAGTATACATGTTGAAAGGGGACCTTTTCTAATGGCTAATTCCATTGCCAGGTAAATCCCATCGTGATGCGGAAGAGGAGATTGGCAGCGAACGCTCGAGAAAGGAGGCGAATGCAAAGTTTGAACACAGCCTTCGACCGTCTCCGCTCCGTCCTTCCATCCATTGGTAAAGATCAACAATTCTCCAAGTACGAGACTCTTCAAATGGCCCAGTCCTACATCAGTGCTTTGTATGATCTTCTACAATAGCCAAAAAACTATATATTTTTAACCAAATCATATCCAAACCGCAATGCAGCAGGAACCTCCAAAAACCCAATCATTATAATCTTCCCGTCTCACTTCACCCTCAAAAAATCCATGGGTTTATTCCTAATAGGGACTTCCTATATATTCATCATAACAAAGTACCTACACAAGCTTTTCCAAGCAAAACAAAAACCCATCCATAAAAAGGTGAGAAGAATTTTCCTAGAAAATACTCCATTAAGACTTCAATACGGGATATTTCGTGTATAATAATGCCACACCACATCAAATGGGAAATACTATGATGATGGACAACTGTCAAAAAGCTTCCTAAAACCTGAGATGTGCCATAGATATGGCCATATATATAGTTAATTTACTCATTAATTATTATAGTATGAACCCTACGAATACAGAGCGAGAGAAAACTATACATAGAAATTTATTGTTTATTTTCATATAAATAGCTACAGATATACTCCAGGCTTACAGAGTTATCACGAATTTTCACATTCAATTTAGTACGTAATAATTATATTATTAAGTTGTACATGATTGAATAAAAAAATTATTTCCTATTAGTTACAGGGAACAGCAACAAGGTTAGCTCTGGCAGTAAAATTTCATAGCCATTAGAAAATATCTAAAGGTAATGAGATTCAGAAGAGAAAAAAAAGTCTATCGCCAAAAAACGTTTCTATTGTAAAATTCCTTGAGAGGGTGAGAGTGAGAAGAGATACCGGAGGATTTTATAGTTGCCATTATCTTACTATTATACCTTATATACAAAATACCTTATTATTATACATTGATAAAAAAGCATGTATATAATTACATAGGAATTAAGGGAAAAAGTGTTAACCTTGATAAAGAACCTATAATATTTTAGCTAAAGACTTCTTTTTACATTTTCCCTCTTCCATTTACTGACTACACTATTTTAGTAGTGTGAGAAAGGAAAACTAAATTTTGTTTTAGGTAGGAACTAAAACATATGCATATAAATTGAATATTGTTTTTTTTCTTAAGATTATTGAATTACCAGAACTTACGCTTATGCAAAGGACAACTTGCTCTAAAGGAGCATGCCTTTTCTCATCCTTCCCTTCCCTGGAAATGCGTGTCTTGTTTTCTGACTAGATTTTTTGTTCTCCCTATAGCTACATCTTGTGCATTGTGTGTATGTGAAGAACTAATCATGAATTTACATATACATGAATAGTAATAATTATTAGACGAGTTATTAATTTTTTATCTTATTTCTACCTACCCGTATGGATTGAAAAAAACTGAGGTTGTGAGGATCTCTAGGGAAATTTTTGTAATGGGTAGTTAATGCATTAGCCCCTGCCTGTGAGTAAGTGAGAATTCTCGGAGTGAGTGAGTTTAGACTTGTAAAGATTTTTTCCATTCATTTTTATAAAGCATTGCATGCAAAAAAGTAGCCGAAAAAATCCTTTTGCTATGGATTTACATATCATGTAGGGCTGATAGTTAAAAAGCGGAAATGAATAAAAATTTAAATTAGCTTAGAGCTTCTCTGAAATACACGGCAGGGATCTTACAATGATAACTTTTCCATTCATTTCCATGGATGTAATTTTTGGTGGAACTCATTCCAGTTCATTGTTTGTGTGGTGTTTGGTATAGAAACGCTCCCTAATTTCCCTAATTCCATTCGTTAGAGTGAGAGAATAAAAAAACTAAATTAAATATTATCCTTTTCCTCCCTCTTTTATCTTCAAAAGGAAAGGGTTGGAGAGAGGTTTATGAAAACTAATTGTTATTGGGAAAAGGGGAAAGAAATTCTTGGACATTCAAAGACTAGTAGTGTATAGGGAAATGTGTATGATCAAAAGAAAGATATAGGGAAAATCCAGCGGAGATTGAATTAAATTCTGAATCCTTGTAACTCAGAATCGATGCAATCCTTGCTCCCACCGCGCCACCGTCCAATGAGTTCCTCCTGATTTTTACCTGTTTTGTATTCAAATCTAGTAATTAGAAATCAGTTCCGCTTTTATTTCTATCCCTCAAAAGGTTTCAGTGGTTTTAGTGTAAATATATGCATGGTTTTATTATTGAGCGTGTATGGAAGGGATAGTTTTATGCTTTTCAATTATTTACCTTTCCATTTTTAATTTACTTTCTCAGGTTTATTAAGTTTGAAATAAAATACATATAAGAGATCATCAATAGTTATTGCATCATCCACCGATGGATTTCAGGTGTTCAGTGAAAAACAATCTTTCAAGTGTTCATAAATGAATATTTTTAAACCCAAATATTCTCACTCAGGTAAAATATTTACACCTTACTATTAACTCTATTCCCACATAATCACGTTCGAATTTATCTCAAGAGTTTTTTCTCTTTTGACTTTTGATTTCCAAAAAAGCTCTAAATGAGAAATAGCCTCACATTTTATATTTACTCTGTGGAGCTTGACTTTATAGCTTTAAATAATAATAAAATACCATAGATTTTTTTACAAGTGTCGTCATTTTCATAAAATATAAACCTATAATTTTTAGAAAAATCCTTATATACAATCTCAATTTAGTTTTTACTCATAGATTTTGTTTCTCAGGAAAGTTCCATAATATACCTCAGGCCCAGGCTCAGTTTTGAGATGTAGATTTACATTTAATTACCAGTATATATAGCTAATTATAATGTAAAACATTGCATTGGAACCAAAATGTCTTCATAAAACTCGTGTCTCATCCTCTGTGTTCTCTTCTTTATGTTCAGTTCAGTTGAAACGGATACATGTATAATAATTCCAAAAATGTTGCTCAAGTAATATCCAGTAAGTTTGAAATAATTTTAATTTGATTGATAATACGTGACTCAAGTCTACCAATAATACAAGTGTAGCTGTTTATGTTTTAGTATGTTTAGAAAGTTAGTGGAAAAAACTAGTAAATGTATAAAAATAAAGAGAGAAAGGATGACAAAAATCGGGAGTTTAACTCTTGTAAATTGTAAAGCTTTTTCTATGTGTCGTACCTTATATACACGTCATTATGGTGACTTGAATTTCAATGTAACTACATTAAAAATAAATAGTGTGTATTACTTTTATGGCTTTAGTATGTAAATTTTAAGTGTTTTAGTAGTATAAGGAACGTTAACGTGTAGCCGTATAGTTAAATATGGACGTTAAAAGGATTTTCACACAATGATCTCTGTGATAGATACACTTGGGATAAAACTGATACCGAATTGTGAATACTCATACCTTAAAATATATTGAGACGCTTATATAAAATCTCTCCGTGTATAATATTTAAAAGCTATATACTATTGGATAAATGGAGCAAACTGATCTTTGTTCCCTTTGATTTTATAGAGCTTCCTTTTCGGAGATATAAATAAATAATTAAAGGTAAAGTGTTTTTCATAGATTTGGGAACCAGTCAATTTTCCGTGTTAATTTCATATTTGAAACCCAATACCCTTACCAATTGATGCTCACACACACACATATGTAATATTAAAAAAAATTGTTAAATTTAAAGACATTTACATGTATCTGCCTTATTTTTAAGTTTTAAAATAGATGATCTATAGACCATTGAAAAAAAAGTTGATATAGAAAAACTGAAATGTAATAAAAAAAATCAAAGTGGAAGAATAATTAGTACGGAGGTCGGAGATGGAGGATTTGTAAGTTACGCTATAATAAAAAAGCTTGATTGCTGGAGGGGACCTTGGCCAAGTGTAAATTCTCTGTAGGTTACAATGATATTTTTGAGTGCCTAAAAATCACGTATATTTGTATAACTATATTATGATATACATACAGATGTAATGAAACCTGATTGTTAAATAAAGCTGCCAATGTTATATTGAGAGGGAATGTGCCAAGCATTATTGATGTTTTAAAAAATCTCTTCTTCTCATCTCTCCCTATCCATATAAATACATAATAGAAAATTCTATACACACCATAATTAGATGGAATAACATTATTGAAAAGGACAATGATAACAAAGTAAAGGAATGATTCTCTGAGCTTTTGAAACATAGAGGGAAAAGGCCGGTAGCAAAATACATTTAACCTGGAGCATAAAAAGTATTTACATCCCTCTGTTATTTTTTCGAGCTTCTTCCATTTGGAATTAAATAAGTAGTGGAAATCAAATTACATATTCATTGGAGGATACAAATGTTTTTATTCAACTGTAATTTTTAAAAGTATTTATTTTAATTCAATAGGGGAAATGGTCAGGTTTGGGAGAGTTGTGCGGGAGCATTTAGAATGGGAGTCAAAAGGAGGGTAATTTGAGGGAGCAAAAGTGCTAATTAAATCAAAACCGTTTTATCCCAAGTACAGTTATGTTCCTTTCACCTCACAGTCATTCAGCTCGAGCTTGTAGAAAGGGAAGGTTCTAATGCATAATGGTAGGGAAAAAACATTTGCACCGGTCCGATGCCACAGGATGCGGTTGCAGTTTGTACGGAGGAAAGCTCACTCAGATCATTGAATATTTACTGTGTAGGAACTTGCTCTCTTAATGTATAGAGACGTGTGCATATAAAAGTTTAAGATTTAAATTTACTAATTCATAGCACAGCTCTCCTGAAAAAAGTATCATCCTTTATGCCTAGAAGAAACCCATGGGATCCACCTGTAAAATAAATACGAGATGAATATCAAGCTTATGTATTAATAAGCACATACACATCATTTGATTACATCAACTTATATAACGGGGAGGAGGAAGGATTTTCAAAAGCTCCTCAAGGGCTTCAACGAATATACTATCTATACACCCCTGCTTTTATAACTTTACTCACATTTTAATTCATGGTTTCCCTTCATCTCTTTCTTTCTTCTTCTTCTTCTTCTTCTTCCAAGTTGGAAGTTCCAACCAAACTACTGTCCTGCTACTAAAATATTAAAGAATTGGATCCCTTTTAATGTTATGTTAATAATCGAGTGTGAATTAAATACCGTAAGGTATAAACGCTTTGGGAATACCCACGTATATTTCGTTCCTTTAGCCTTGGCTTCTTATTATTCGTGGAGCGTCAAAATTGTGAAGAGCCTCAAATTTATTGAAAGTATTTCAAATGAAAATGAAACCACAAGAAAAGAAATAGCTATACAGTAAGTAATAATTATTGTTATTTCAGTCACAATAACGAAAATAACATCTCTACTTTTGACTCCCCAGCACGTTTGGCTAAGTTTGAGATTGAGGTAATATTTTTCATTGGTATTAAATATACGGTTCTTTGATACTGCATTGGTCCTTCTGTGTATTATAAAATCATTGGGTTGCATTAGCTCTTTTGGTAAGATCGTATCTGTGGAAATTTGGGTGAATCCGCTGAATATTTAGCTGCACCAAAACTTGAGATATTTAGTACATTTTTATTTTACAGTGGAATAATTTTGTGTGGAAAATAAATACGTTTTTCTTACTTTTTTTTTACATCGCATCGGTCGTTGAAAGTAGCAAAGTAATTCAAGTTACCTGGTCTTTAATCAAATACACATGTGTATGTTATAAACATAAGTATTTTAAATAGAGATACATAGCTACATATAATTCTGCAATGCTAGTACATAGGTATGGGCATAGAACTTGAATTGACTATGGTTGGAAAATAATTATCAATAAAAAAGCACGTTGTAGGGATAAAAGCTGGAAATGTAGAGTTGAAAAATCCACTGAAAATATCATAGTGGTTTTTTCTTGCAGTATCTACATGTTAATAATGTCATAAAAGTAGCACTTGATTTGATTATACAGTCATATATGTAGATATATGTAAGGACCGTAGCAAATAGTAGGAGTTGTAATTAAGCACGATTTAAATTCCAGAGGTAAGAGTTGCCGATTAAGACGTTCATTTCCAAAGATTCAACTTTATTGGTGAGGATATCAAAAGTGAGGATCAGCAATAATAATAATTATTGCAGCTACTGAATCCACTCTCTCACCATCCAGAAGACTATACACGCTCTCCCAACATAATTGATATTTGATGAGAACATTTACATGCTTTGGAACAGCTCACAAGAGATTTTTGAGGGAGACGTGTAAGAAAGCTATCAAGTCATAAAAACACTTTGATGACCAAAGTGCTAGCCATTTATACAGATACATTATAGATAGGAACATTCTACGCTTTTTAGCTACACCCTCCTCCGTCTATATCATACCTGAAGATAAAGGAAATTGAGAATCGTCATTAAATTGCTCTCAAAATTACTCCCAGTCTCGACAAATAAAAAAATCAAGATTCGTAGTTTTTAATTCATTTGAGCCACTTGAATTACTCGTCCCTTCTGAAGCTTCACTATTACATTTCCTCATTCCAGGAAATCCACGTCCGCAAGTTTTCCCTTTATTCAGCGCATATGACCAAATTTCCTTTTTTTAAACTTAAACATTTCCTAAAAAAGTCAAAGGATACAATTTCCACCAAAATCAGAAAATGACTGAGATGCACCTTCATTTAATTAATTATATGTAATTAAACCAGGTCCGGCTTTCATCAAAATAAGTTAAGAAGTAGGAAATATTTGACCTATAAAATTTGTAATATTAAAAAATTCCATGATCAATTTTCCATTACAAAAGGATGCGTTCCTGTGTAAATAGTCTAGACTATTTCTTGAAGGACGTAAATGATATAAAAAGAGCCTATAATTGACAGACTGATACTATCACGTTTGATTACATTAGCCTACCTTTTTGCGGATCAAATTGCGAAATTATCTCATGCATAGATAAATACAGATACTTTGCTCATGGGCTAAAATTATGCAAGTGTATGTATCTCCTATATCTCTGTGGGACTGGTGAGGAATATTTACTGTATAGCTTAAAGAACCGCCAGGCTAAAGCTCTTAGTTGTGCACACAGACACACGTAGCCTTAATAAGCACTTGTGTTACCATATAAAGACGGAGAGTATATATGCTCAAGTGTGCGTGGATAGTGCAAGGTAATAATAATTGATGATAATAACTATTTTGCATAGAGCTTTTGCCCTTCGCTCTGTTATTAGACGGAGCATACAGTAATTCGCATATTCGATATATTTTTTTTGGATGACGTGTGGATATTAATTGAGGCAAAAGGCAAAATATGAGCAAGCCCATGATTCCTATCTCAATAACTAAAAGCTATGACTATGGCTAAGTAGTTACATTGTTGCACTGCACTAGTAGTGGCTGTGTATAGTAGTAGTAGAGAATAAGGGGAGAGATAGCGGGTAATAACAGAGAAAAGAGAAGGTAAGCTCATGTCGACCACCTGTTGTTCTCGTGCACCCTGCCATGTGTCAATATATCTATGATCTACCTCCAGCCTTTTTTACTATTCATTGTTATTACTACTACTACTGCACACATCACTATGCATACTATATGTACTGACAGAGCTTGACCTGTTTGTAGCTATAGCCCGCTCTGGAAAAACTGATATTAGGCACAGGTGTGCATTCAATCACTGAATATAAAGTCTAGTATAAAATAGAGCCTACATAATCAATACAAGCATAGCTTATTTCTAGAGGCAAACAGCTATACAAGATAGTTCATAAAAATCATAGAAACACATGTCAACAAAAGCTGCTTCAGCGGTTTTTTGGTGGGATGTGATTTTTTATCATTCTTTTTTCATATTTTTTTAACGGCAACATAGATTTGTAAAAATTGGTCAGGGATTAAAATGTAGGGGTTGGAGTATCAAAGAAGAATAGCAGGAGAATTTTTCAATCTTAGCCAATCTTCTGCATAGCATCGATTCCTTCATATTTTGCTAATTTTAAGTTGATTCTTTCACTGTTGGTTACATCGGGTGTAGTTGTGACCTCATTGGTTTAAGTTTTTGTCGCAGGGGTCGAAATTAGGGTCACATCAGTGTAAGATTTGGTCATGTGACATGACTCATGTCGTTCAAAATTCACTTATTTCTCTGGAGAATATCCCCAAAAAATATTGCTCAACTTTATTCAATATTATTTTTAACCATTTTGTCAGTTTTTAACCTTTTGAACCAAATCCAGAAAGTGTAGTGTCGGCAGATATGATGAAGGAATTTTTAACCCAAACCTGTTGCCATTCCAAATTACAATAAAGAAATTATTAAATAAGTACACTTTATAAAAAAAACTATTTCAAGATTTTGATGCTACGGGTCCAAGTTGTGGACCCTTGAGCCACAATTTTGATTAAATCCATCAAATATTTGCTGAATTCCATTGGACCAAATTTTACCCATAAAATACTTTGGAATTTTAGTCCTACATTTTGCGATTGCGGTAGTTGAGCTTCATCCTACCCAGCATCGTGTCAGAGAGAGAAAAAATACTTATTCGTACATTTAAAAGACTATCCGGATTTAAAAGAACGTCCCTGATTCTCTTCCAGCAGGGCACAGTGAGATTAAATTAGAAACAACGAGTGAAGATTTCAACATTTGAAGAAAATTCTAATTATTTCAGTTTAAACTTGCCAAAAAGTCCTTGGAAGGACTAACCTAATCCTAACAACTAACCAAATATTCTAGCAAGTATGAATCATTCATAGTACACAACCATAGTTGAGCGAGAAAATTAATTAACAAAATCACTACCGCACTTTACAAGTAAAGCGTAACAGGTCTAAGGTAGCAATACATATCTAATTTCCTGGTATAAATTAATTAAGCTTTTCCAAAAATCAAGCTACGCGTAATAGTTGGAGCAATTAAAGCCTAAATGGCATCAATTTTACATCTGACTCAACGTACAAGCATAAATGCCTATTTATAAGTAACGGGTTGCATAGAGTAGGCTGTAGCTGTTACTGATGCCCTGGAAGCAGAAATGACATTTTGATGGTCAGGTCTAGTGATTATCTCCCAGCAAAACTATACACTCCAATAGACCAAGTGAATTAGTACGTATCAAAAAATGACACGAAACTATAATCTTTCAAGCTTAAACAGGCAATGGCTGTAAACAAAATTGGCGGTGGACTTTTGGGTGTAAAAGCAATTAGAATAGGAACCAGTTGTACTAAAATGTATATAAGCTGTAATAGAAACCTGAGAATGATACAACCACAACAAGATTTTGAATGAAGTGTGTGTGTGTCCGAGTATAGAATAAATGAATTTAATATGAAGGTGAATTTTTATTTGCACATAAAATCCATAAAAAAAACTAATCCTTCAAGTGTTTCTGACCGCATGCCTTGCTTGCGCCAGGCTCCTGTTCTTTCTAACGAAATAGTATATAGTTATGTCGTGTAAACTTTAATTGTATATCATTCCTTGTGCAGGTGAGGTTTTCTCCCTATAGACCCAAAGCTGCGAGTAGGGAAGGTTTTTACAGGCAGGAGGGAAAAAACAGAGTGTAAACAGGTAGGGGAGATTGTGTAAGTCATAACTTGATAGTACTTCAGCCCTCACTCATCAAGTATGATTACATGTAAAATGCGACTGGCCGTGCGTCTTGTGTCGATCGTAGACATGATATAAAAATTTCCAAGTCTTATGCAATACAACAACATTCGCATTTATAAGGTATAATAATAATCTACTACTCAATTACTATTGGACCTACACACACATTATTGCAATAAAGTAAAACATTCTCCTCTACCACCAAGTCCGCAGACCCAAGCTATAGCTGTTCATTTGCGGAGCCGAGGGTCCCCTGGTTCTAACTCATATAATATGTTTATGTAGTAGCTGTAGACAGCAATTATTTTTTTTGTTAATGATTTTCAAGAATACAGGTTGAAAGAAATTAAACTTGCTGTTGAACTTATAGATTATCCATTGTTCATACATCAACTTTTTATTAACGTTTCTCCTCCCCATACATATCTACATATACTACGTCTGTAGCTGTGAGATGGTAAGGGGAAACGGAACGTAAACCAATAGTTTATAGGTGGTTCTATAAATGTACGTGTCTCGTCCAAAGTTTATTTTGTAAAATAAACCCATCATTGGAAATATTGATCTGGGTCTGGAATCTTCTGGATTCCACTTTCCTCCGTAATTAATGCACTTTTGCCTTGATTTAACGTCTGCGTTACAACGCGCTCAATTTACTTATTTACATGGGAAATGTGTGTAAGAAGGTGGAGCAAAACTTGGGAGTTTTGTTAATTCCATTCTCTCACTTCACAACAATCTCAACCTTCCCCAAACAGCTGTGATTTTCTGCAGTGCAGTGTATTACATATGCAATAATAGGAATATGTACATATATTTTCTACATAAAGGTCATATGAGGATTTTTGCATTGCTATTGAACTACTGATCTATAATTTTGAGGGATGGGAGGGAAATCACCTCGGACGGATTATAACGATTTCGAACTGTTTGGATGGGATTTAGACCAGAAGTGAAAGATTAGGCGAGAGGTAGTGGAAATGTGATGAAGGCTAAGAAATTGTTCGGTACTTTTGTTTGGAAATAATTGTTTTATAGTACATTGCAATTTTTTGCGTTTGAGGGCAGATGTAAAAAACGTTTTTAATGTGGCATCTTGTGTAAATAGGGAATTCCTATTAGGAATGCGCTGTTTTCACTATTACAGCAAAAGTCATCGTAATTAAATTACAGAAACAGCTTGTCAAATAGTTTTGATGATATTCCCATAGTTAAGGAAAGATAGTCCTTTTTATGTTATAGCTAATGAAGCAACCGTAAAATTACAGTGAGGATTTCATGTGCTTTTATTTTCAATATACATGCAAACTATGCAAAGTATTTGGTAACTATTATGGTGATGAGCTTTACTATCTTAATGTAGAATTTTATTTGCCTAATGAACCTCAAAAGCTCATCAACTCACGCAAGGTGGGGAATCTTCGAAGAGATGCCAATGTTTGAAATCCTAGGAATTCTGAAGGCTGTGACATTAATTGTTACTATTAGAAAAAGGACTACACATTGAGATTGTAAGGTAGCGATGTTGTTGGAAGGAGCAAGTTCAGGAGCAGATGGTGTTTTCCGACTCGTATAAGGTGTAGTTTGGTATAGACGAGCATGTTTATTATGGTTGGAGCAGTGAGGGTAGTATATGTAGGCGCGTGACTAACCTGATGCCATTTTTTCCCCTTATTTTTTGGCATGGTCACCAACGTTTCCCTCTATTTACTATTATTCTAATGAGACAGGGTCGTTTTCATGAGAATCCTACTTGTTTTTTTAATCAATCAACAATAATAATTCCTGCGTGCCAGGTTTCATTGGTATGTTCACTACATGGATCAAATTTTATATCATTGTTGGAGGAAGGGCCAGTAAATTTCGCAACTGTGGTCTATAGTTGTAGTCTTTGTCCACGGCATTTAATGGGAGAGGTAATTTTTTTGGATGTCCTAAGAAGCAGATCTATGACACTAAAAACTACATACCGATGCGTCGATAGGCAACATGCGGATACTATTTTTCATTATCTTTTAGTCTGATAGTTTTAGAGGAATTTTTGAGGAAAGAGATGAATGTACTGAAATTTTGACCGATTTCAGCAGATGCGATTGAAATTTACACCAACGTTGGCCACATTTTTGATCAGCTGAGATTGACATTTTTACCTATGAAAATTTCGCCCGTACGATTGACTGCTAAATTTGGCCAAAGTAAAAGAAATTTTAGCTGATATGTGACCGTTGAAATTTGAGTATTGAAATTTCCCCACGCGTTGTTTGAAATTTTGTCAAAAATGGCGACAGAGATATAAGATTGAAAAAAATATCCGGAAAACTACAAAAACTTTAGGGGCTAATCATAATAAAAAAATCTAGCATTTTATATGGTCCAAAGCTGTTAACGTGCTAAAGATGTTTGTTAACTACACACGTCAAAATTTTTTGTGTGGTATAATGTAGGAACAGAAGAGCAAGGACAGACCTGACATATTGATGGACAGAGGTCTTGTGCTGACTAAGCCGAAAAACCTGAGGAATCAGAAGCCCAAAAGCCAAGGATTTAGAGGTTGATGTTGAATTTAATTGATTGCATGCACCATAGTATTTATCATTTATATTTCTCATTAAGGTCGGCGCAAAAAGTTGATTTGCTACGTCTTTGGCTCGTGGATTGTAATTACCATGTAAAAACGGCCTACACTATAGCTCTGAAATATCAAGAACAAATACACGGTGGTTTTGAGCTATGCTCCGGGTCCTCCTCCCCTCAACCATGCATACTAATATACTTAAACATTTAAAGTACGTACCTTCCTATAAAAATGTTACATATACACTTGAATTAGGTTAGACGCCAGGGTATTCAATCCAGATCATGTATGATAAATTATTTAAGCATGTTAATCCTTCAGGAGGATTTACGAATGAAATTTATTATTTATGATAATAAATAATTGTTCCATGTACAATTGAACATTACATATTGAGCACTTGAAAGAAGGAGGACGCATTTATTATAATATACATATCATCTCCATGATATCGCTCCGTCGACTCTCTTTTTTCCTCTGGACTTATTCAGATTTTTAAGATCAGGGGCTTTGAAACTTCACCAAGAACTTGAGCAAAAACAGGCTGACATGAGAAGAGCTATCGATTGCGTCTCCCAATCAACAAATGCAATAAGCTATAAAGTACTGCAATTAAGATTTACAGATCAACCTGCTACAGGGAACTGTACGATGAGATTTGTAATAATGTAGGGGAAGGCAGGTAAATAACATAGGAATTGAGTTGTTGAACATCTCTCAAAAAAATTGACGCGTGTTTTAATTGTTGCATGTGTGCTCTACTTCTTTACATAATTTTGCATAACATCCCCATTAAGCCATGTAACGTTTACCGTTCAAGCGACATATCTTTTGACATGCGATACAATTATAAATTTACACAATATTACCAATATTAGGCCAAAGGCAATATTATATAGGAATTTACAAAAAAATGTTATAATCGCAAAAATTATTACACTTCATATTATGTTTCTCAACTGAGTGATCATATTAAAAAGAATTAAAAACACAAAATATTTTGTCCAGCTTCAAGTGTATGGGGTAGTTCTTCTAGTTAATTTGTAAACTTGCCAATTACTCTGATTTAATCGGCGCTCCTTCATGTAGAATCCTAATCCTCAATTTCTACCTATCCAGTTCGTTCTTCCAGAGAGGGATTACATTTGATTGGACGGCTTTACGCATCGTGATGTGGATTACAATAATTATTTAACAATAAGACTCTTATCAGTCTTGTCGTTCCGCCATGTCTCAACAACGGGGAGACAACTTCGCAGGCAAATAACAAGAGAATGATCACACGCCAATCTCAACATCGAAGTATCATCTAAATGACTGACTCTGAGTAACTATATAAAAAGTACGACTTATACTACCACACAGACAATCGTTATAAGGGCTTAACGTAGTCCTAAACTTTACAAGTTCACAACATAGGCAAGAACCACATAGTTTGGAACACCCTGAAATTTATCGGTCGAAATTTTCTCCAAGTCTGCAAATTCGTGTAGGGACTGAATCAATAAAAATTTTTACAGTACATAATTAGTATTTAAGTCCCTTGAAGTGAAAGCGCTGCAGGATATTGTCGACGACTGAATCTGGAAAGAAATAAGAAAAGTCGACACCTCCTCCAATATTATTTATATTCATATTGATACAGTACTAAAAGTACATATAAAAGTGTATACATAATATTAAAAAGTGTATCCACTCCAATTATAACCCCTTCATCTTCAGCTACGATTCCAGTGTTTTGTAGCAGCTCTCCAGAGAAATATCTCACGTCCTTAACAATAAATTCATCTCTCAAGCTCAAAAAGGTGGGGTAATGGATCAAAATCCGCCTTTGTTGTATTCTTTAGGGGACGTACACTAGGAAGTGCCATGGGAGGACTCACATTATCATAAATTGAAGTAGCACACAAAAACCATTGTAAATAGAGTAGGAAACTACGGATAACCCAGAAGTCTGCATTGATTAAGAGTTTGGTAGTACTAGTTGTGCTTGGAAACACTTTGAATGCGTAATGCTTGTCAGAATGCAATCTGATCATTTCATACCTGTTGATCTTATTGGTGAGGCTGATAATGAGGATGAGTGACGGCGACGGGGGTGGTTCACTCATGCAGCATTTTCTCTCTCTTCTTTTATCTTTGACCTGGACCGGACGCACAACTGACCACCATGGTGAAGCCTGTCAAGAAAAAAATATCAATATTTTACCATACAAAATACTTTCAACTGATAACAAAATATTGAATCTACTTTTCCTATATCGTTTATAAACCTGTACTAACCTCCCAATTTCCCTCATCCACAACAACTCTGGCAACAAGAAGCCTCATGCATGCTCCTGCTCGTAAGTAACAAAAGTCATTTCAAGTGATTACTACACCAACCTTACCTTAACTAACTAGTAGAGACTCGAATCGGGGTTTTTGAAAATTTCTCTACCAATTTGCTCACAACAGAACTCCTGTACCTTCTTACCATAAGAAACATCTACTAAAGCGAAAGCTACTGTAACAATAGTCCCAAGACTATTAGTGAGACCTGCAACTTTCTTATCTCAATCTCTTTTTCTTCTCCTCATAGTTTTTGAGCCCACAGCTTCCTAATCTAAATTTGCCATCAACGTTTATAGCCTGAGCTTTTAATTTTGTATTGCATTCCTTCAGATAGTGTTTCGCAGGTACAAAAAGACACTGCACTTGAGGTAATTTGACCTTCAAAAAATTCCAATTTATTGCACGTGATTTTGATTAAAACACTTACAAAGTGCTGAAACAACTCTTCGACGCCTATAAGCATGCTGTCAACGAAATCCATCTTTACACGCTACACTTTAGCACAAATAGTATGCGAGCATTTGCTGCTTTCATAAAACAACAATATGCGAGTGGATAAAGAATAAAAGCAAGTAAAATTATTCAACCAATCGGCTTAATTTTGAACGGTCGAACGAACCATTAAATACTGTACAAGCATTCCAAGTATTCCAACATTCCAAGTAATTATGTGAATTGTATAAGAAAAATATGTACACGCATATAATAGTGAAAGGTTAGATGTATGTGCTGAAAATATTATTACGAGCAGCGGATGAATGAATGCATTAAATTCTAAAAGCGCAGGTAAGGCAATAAAAGAAAAAAGAGATGAGAAAAAAATTATATCCCTCAATTTTAAAGTTCCTGGAACCCTAAAAAATCCCTGAAACTTCAACATTATCTTGCACCATAGATAGATGTTGATGCTGATTAAACCTTTAAAAGAGAAGGGGCCAAGCTATACATGTGTACATACACGAGAAAAAGTATTCCAGTTCGGCTTTGATTCTCCCTCGGACAGTGGATAGTCCAAGAGGATAGCCTATCCGTGGTTAATAATTAGTATTCAAATCTTGTTTCTTCCCAAGCTGCATTCTATACATGAAACTAATATCCGTCATTTTAAAAAAAGGCAATCATTGAAGCGAGCCATTGGATATCCCTTTTTATGTATGAATACCTTAAGAATAAATGTATCCGCTCCGGCCTAGTGATAAAAGTTTGGGAAGAAAAAGTGATTCTATAGTAGCACCAGCCTTCATAAAAACACCAGCTCAGCCAAAACACACGTTCCTGGTTAATTCAAGTTTTTTGAACATGAAGCTAATCCTGATTCGGATATGATGTGGATTTTATGACTTGAAATAAACCGCGGACGTGAGAGTCATGAATGCAAATGAAGGTCCACGTCCGGGTTATGTAAATAGAAGTTGATGCGGCTGGACTCTAAGGGCTACTAGTGTGTATAATTAAATGGTCATTTTTACACGACCATGTCTCTTATTTGAGCTTTCGTGTGCAAGTAAATAAACACTTTATTTCCATACAGTAATATTATAGGGCTTACTATCCTCTATACTTCCCGCTCGAGAGCTTAGACAAGTTTCAACCAAATCCCCAATAATTATTATTCCTTGAAGGAAGAATGTATTTCATAATCACAAGTTAAATCATGTGTCCTTTTGTTAAAGTTGAGGATGAAATTACAATTCTTAATTAGGAATCATGTAGTGTTGTCAGCGGAGTGGAGGAGGCTCATGGCTTTGATGCTCGTATGCTAAAATTACATCATATAAGAATATATAAAATCTTAAGCTTATTAAGCTCTACATATTGTGTATAGGGAATATCTAAGAAATACATCTAAAAGTAAAAGTTGCTCTCTCTCTCTCTCTCTATTCCCAAACCACATTAGCCTCTTCCTCATGTTTTGTTATTAGGGAAGACTTTTTATCGCCACTTTGGCGCTCTTCATCTCTCCTAGTATTTAATGTCAAAATGAAATAATTCATTATGGATGTAAAATAAGTTGAGGAATTAAAGGGTGAGCATGATGAGCTCGCATTACGGAATGCTTAAAAGTAAATTGAAATCTTTCGGCTTGGTGCTCAATTTAGACATCTTAATAATCGGGGAAGGGGCATTAAAGACTCGGCTGTGCGAGACGTGACGGTTTTCACCAATTAACATATATCCTACGAGAACAAGTGCTTTTTCCATCCACCAAAAAAAACAGATCAATGGATTACGACTTGAGTCATTATCGTCTCCTTTATTTAGTACTACTCCATTTGGTGTAATAATACAAATGTAACTACACATTCATACACACACTCTCACATATATTGCATCCTCTCTCGCAGCTCAGCCTAAGATCTTTCATGTTCCTTCCCTTTTATCTCTTAATGGAAAAGTGCTTGTTTACCTATGACAGGATGATGGTCTGATTTTTCTCATCCCTACACCAGCGCATTTACATAAACGCACTTAAATTTCTATTTTTCATTGAAATCTTATTCCTCTTATTAAAATTCAAGCTTCCGATGGTTATACTCGTGCAACCAAAGTACCACTTGGAAAATGTTCAGGTGCCCATTCGGCCCGTTGCTACTACAAGAACTTTTTATAGAGACTTTTTTTCAGGATGTAATTTAAAAATATTTTGTCACAATATTAATTATTATTTTTATATCTCAAGGCACATGTCCTTATGGAATAATCAGCAATGGATATTATTGTACATATTTATGGCTAGATATATGTAGTTGCACACACACAATCAGCATTTCTACTAATGCTCACACTCACGTACTTACAAGAAGAGCATGACTTTTCCGTCCTTTTGTTGACCTGAAGACTGCGGCGTGCATCCAAAAGCATTCATTATATGAAAGTATGTATAGGAACCTCCTGTAAAGGAAATGCATATCACATGAAAAATAGAACTTGTAAAGGAATGAGCTCTTTATAGGCTGAAGACTGATCTTTTGGAGGCTACATATTATATGCATAAAGAAGGGGGAATGGGAAGATTGAAATTATAAGTATTTTGCTTTCATTACTTACACAAGAGTCAACATCAACATATTATTACAAGGGCTCAGACTATGCTTTAAAATGGAAGGAAAAAATAAACGTACAAGCAATAATGCTTATAGGATAAAAAGACATGAAGACTTGCATAAAAGGAAGGAGAGTACTAATCCGAGGTTAATTCGTAAAAACAATTTTTCTTCTTCCCTTCAATTGTATTGTGGGAATTGAAAGGAGAAAGAGCTTTAGGAAAAATCTATTTTACTCTAGATGACCTCCCCAATACCATCCAATTGCTCCACTTGGAGGTCCTCATTGTCACTTTTCCTTTCCTTTCTTCCGTAACATTCATCTTCACTCCCCTCTTTTACTACGAAGAATTTTTCCCTGCCTATTTTCTTGAAAATCAAAATAAATGTTTTGTGCTTGTTTTTTTTATATATTTTTTTCAGGGTTTTGGGTACAGATATGTATGTGTGATGCAGGCTTAAAATTATGTTGTAGTTTTTGCTGGTGTACAAGGAAAGCAGTTATAGAAACTTTGTAGTTGAACACAATGTAATGCATTAACTTGCACTGTGTTGAAGAAGTCTCAATTATTTTCCTTCGTCAGTTGCAACAATCACGTTCCCGAATCTCCTTTCTTTCCTCTCCGAGCTCATCCTATCCTTGCTTCTTGGATTTTAATCAGTCATTCTCAAGTGTTTTCCAAATAAAAATGTTACTTTTTTGGGTTGAAATAATTTTAGATGCTGGCTCTGAATACAAAACAAAATTCTTGGGTTCCTTGATATTATTTTTATAGTAAACCATTGGGGAGCTTGAAATAACAATGATAACAAATAAGTATGGTTTTACGAGTCATAAAAAAACCTGAAGAATGACTACCACAATTGTAATTTATTCTCACTGGATTTAATCGTGTGTGGTGCAGTGGACAAAGTTCAACAATAATTGATTCCATCCCGAAATAATTTTTTGTGTAATTTTTTACAGCTCAGTGGATTGAATCCACGAAAATTGGGAATGTAGGAAATTAAGAAATCAAATGCTTACAAATACTGAATAATATGTATTTTGTAGCTGAAATTGTATGACTGAAAAATTCCCATTTAAAAGTATTATTTAAGTATTTAAAAGTACTATAAATAACATATTCTAAATGTGCTCACAAATAGTATTAATAGCGTAAGTACACATTTAGTACTACTAATGTGTGTGTGCTAATAACATAGGTACATTTTTAGTAATAATAACCTGGGTGTGCTAATAGCATACGTTTTTGGTACTAATAACCTGAGTGTACTAATAGTTAGTAATAGCATAGTACATTTTTAGTAATAATAACCAGAATGCACTAATACAATGCATACATTTTAGCACTAATAATGTGCGTGTGCGTGTACTAACAGCATGCGTACATTTGTAGTAAATGGCTAGGTGACACCGAAGCGGTATTTTTGCCAAAACACATTGTGTTTAGAAATTTAGAACGCTACAATTTGGTTAAATATTTTCAATGATTTTTTCGTATGCACGCACGCTCGTATTCTAATAACGTGCGTACATATATAACAAACTGTGGTAGTAATAAAAATACACATACAAAGTTGATATGACAATTAGAAAATATTTTAGGTTTTTCCTCTACAGGAGTTCAGGTCAATTATTCCCTCACTTCTTGTCACTTCCTTCCGTGATCGTATCGGACATCGTAAAATCGGAGAAGTTTCAACATGAGAAAGTTAATAATAATTTATGTTTTAAATGTCAGTAAAAAATTTCATGAGTTAATTCTAATGAGCACTTTCCCTTTCAAAGGTAACCACAAGCTGATACTCAAGTCCTGTACCTCAATGACTCAGATAATCAAGGTCCCTTCAACTTCTGTCTGTATGAGGGACGTTAAGGGCCCTTGAGTGAAGGATTATAAATTACAAGCCAAAGGGGGAAGTGACTAGAAGAGTAGTAGTGAAGAATCTTGTAGAATCAATGAAGTAAAGGAATTGAGGATCAATGAAATCTTGTAACAATAACAATTATTTTTTTCACGTAAAGTTCATATAAGTTGATGGTGACGACATGGATGAAGGGAATACAATAAGTTACAACACGAGACAAGTTCCGTTGACTAACAATACTGTCCTTATCCTTTTTACCATATACTATATACTTGTATATGTATAAACCATGGCCCACGTAAATGGAGTGCAGGAGCTTAAGACTTTTTTACAACTCACCTTGGCGATAAGCAAAAACATGACTGGTACAAAGCACATTATTGTCTGACTTCAAATACCCATTCAACGAGCCATACCCAACACTATGCACCTACTATAGCCAAAGGAGGTGTAGGACTGTAAACGTAACTTTTTTAGCTTCCTTTTTATATGTAACTTAAAATTAGTGTTCAACAAATTCTATACGCTCCGCGCACCTTACATTCGGAGGTATATGCCAGTAAAGCCTTAATGGTTCGTAGTAAGCATGCTTGTACAACTTGAGGATGAGAAAAAAGAATGAGTAAGGTACAGAATAGAATGATTACTTGGAGGGAAAGGAAGGATACTTGTAATGTTGGAAAAGGTCATGATTGTATCTAATAATAATAAAGTAATGTTCACGTATAAGGGACGACTATCTTGAGAACTGTTTTTTCTTCACTTTCTAACCCATGGGCAAGGCAGCCTTTCATTCTAAGTGTGTTCAATGTTCCTTGTACATGCCTCTTGTTACAAATGAAACACAAATTGCTTTTATGTTACAATTTTTGTATAACTAAAGTAGCAGGTTTTACTGTACTGTACATATAACCCAAGGAAATTTTTTTATCCACTCAAGCCCATAGTAGTATTCCCACAAGGACGATGAGCCAACCTTTTCCGGTGATCTATGGACTCTAAACTATGTACAGTAATAGGTATACAAACTCAAGCTTTAATTCCCTTCAAATCTATACATACTGAATTGAGCAAAGGCTGCAATTGAGCATTCACAAGTCACAATTCATGGACATCTCATTTCCTTTGGGCTAAAGATGCTACTTTCGTATTTATTTATAACTTACATCCGTACCAATGGATGCGCTACCAATGTTACCATACAGTGAATATACTACTTCAGAGCTTTGTCAAGTACTTGTACGAGCATCAGCGGAATATACCCTAGTTTCTTTCCAATGCACCTGTGATATGAGTGGCTGTAAAATTGAATAACTTTTAGTCTGCAATTATGTAAAGTTATAAATCTAAATTGTTGCAGAGTGGAGAGAGGTAGTAGCAGATTGTAGCATCTGGACACACACTTGGAAAGAAGACTTATTTTGCGCGGTAAACCCTACAGTTTCTGAAGAAAAGCATTTTACTGCAGTTTTTTATCCGACTTTCTTGCATATATCTATGTACGTAGTGGACGCATCTGCATCTTCCCAACAAGTGATGTGGCAGTAATAGGTCAGGAGCTTAAACGTTGAGCGATGAGGATTATACAGCACATGCAATGGAATAAGGAAGTCAGCTCAAAGAATAAGTCAGTTGGCGAGCGATGAACGTATCCTTCCTTCCACCTGAGCATCACTAGAAAAGTAAAACAAAAATGAATGTACATGTTGCATTTGCTACCCGTGTTCATTCTGGACATCCACGTAAGGCTTTTTAGGCTTACGGGAGCCTACCTAACATTAATCCATCTATATCACTGAAATCTCCACGTAACTTAACGTTTAGCTATATTTTAGTTAAATATTGTCGGTAGTTACCTCTCACACCTGAGATATCGCTGAGAAGTAGACTAAGCTTGATCCGGGGAGTCTGTAGAACCACACCACAATGAACCAAAGTGGTACATTCTGATGTGTCAGAACGCTGGAGTTGCTTCTTAGCCGAACATGATCACAGAAGTTGTTAATAAATACATACATAAGGATCAATAAGTATATAGTCTTGAAGTGTTAAAAGTTGTAACCTTTTCCACACGAAATAAGGATGCAATATATTGCTTTGAGTCTTCACGTTGGTGTATATTAATAAAAAAAATGATGTAAACAGCCAGGTAGCATTTGGGACGACAACAACACAACACGAGACCATACAAAATAATAGGTCATTTTGAGGCTTCCTGTTCTTGTCCCTTTTCAAATTCAAAGATAAGGCTTTTACATAGAGATTTCCGAGTCAAAAGTGAAGGAGTAGATGTTGAAACCTTCGAAAAACTGTAATAATTTACTTTTTCATTGACTATTTTTACTTGTATGGTTGTATGCAAAAATTAAAATAATAATTTGATAATACCACGTATGCTGTAAACACTAGATGTGGCGAGGGTCATTATGTCCGTAACTTCGTTATGATACACGTACACATTCTAAATCCCTGCCCTGCTTTTGGTGAGTGCTTAGCAGATTCTTCCTCTAACGCTCCTATCGAATTGATTACAGCAAGATGTAATAAATTTAGCTGATTTGAAAAGGCGAAGATGGAACAGAAGCTTGGGTTTGATTAGCATCATAAATTCAGTGGTTAAGTAGCCAGGAATGAGGCTACTTGATGTGGAAATGAAGGAAGAACTGGAACATTTAAAATTCAATACCACTGTCGATAATGATCGAGCACCTTTCAATTACTAATTTCACGGAGGAAGCCGACACCAGCACCAAAAGCTCTAATCACATAAAACAACAGATAAAGTGTCGGCAACGCAGTGAAATTTCTTGCGAAGAAGAAGCTAGATTAATATACCCAATTCATTGTTCGGAAAGAGACTAGAAAAAAACCGGAATTATTCATCTCCCTTCATTGAATATTATAATGATAAGATGTAAAATCACTGAGAACAATAGAGTAAATTATTGCTTTGTGTACTGTCGGAATTACAAGCAATTCTGCGAACAAAATAAATATGATTGTTAATTCAGAGCCTTAATCAATAGTTTCCTTTTGCGGTAGCTTAGCGACTTTTAATCATCCGCAAAATTGACCACAACAGAAGTGAGGGATTACCTACAGTATTTACACAAACTATCCATTTGATGGTCATCAAGAATACCTAAGAGAAATTCCAATGATCTGATTGCAATTCTAATGCCGAGGAAAACGCCTCACATTAAACAAGATACTTCAAACATCCCGAACGTTATGCAGACATTAAAATACGTGGGAAAGTCTGCCGGGTGGGTTGGTGGGTACAACTACAACAGACTGAGATGGCAATTCCTCATTACAATACTTGGCTTTTCAACACGTTTTTATTGTAATAACAATAACCATAAAGGTTACTTTCGGTGGTTATAGATCAATACGACAGCACAATGTCAATATGCACTGGTTTTTATTATAAGTGATTTTATAGCGACCTGTCACAGTCTGGAGACCTTAACTAGACACAACCTCTACAGTTTAAAGTTATCAATATTCCAAGTTTAAGTTTTTCAACATTTAATTACGTCAAACTGAGGGATCTCGCACAGAATAAATGGTATTTACAATATTTCAGAATTGATTTACATATGCACCGATAAATTGTTCAATTTTGACACGATAAACATACATTGCTTGTATTACAGAACACAAATATCAGCTTGCTGAAAATAGTATGAAACATAACTGTCAACTCCTACAGATATATTCCATTTTTGTTACATAGCTACAGCTCTAAGCCAGACTCATGGAAAAATGAGGAATTACGATCAGTTATCCTGCAACCACTTGGGGAATCCATGGAGATGTCTGCACAACTGACCTCATCAGAATTTGGAGATTTGATTAAACTACCATGCACTCTTCTTTCTTCCACTGAAGAATCCGATGTCATACTAATTTCCATACTTTGGTTAAAAGACAGTTCCAAAGAGCGTCGCGAGCCGTGAGACAAGTTGGAAAGATTAAATTGCTATACAAAAATAAATTAACAAATAGTGTAACTTTCCAACTACATATAACGAGCATCCTAATGGCATTTCAATGCATCAAGCTTTCAAATGTCAAATTACACACTTCTATATTTAACAAGATCATAAACACTCACACTATTTTCTCGAAATAAATGCCTAGCGGAACTTTGACCCGATCCACCTGAGGGACTAGGAAGCTTGAAATTAGCAAAGAAAGTTCGAATGTCCTCTTGCAATCTCTCTTCAGCATCAGGACTCAAGCATTCACATTCCTGATGAGATGATGGCGAAGATTCGATGTCGATATGACTCAGTTTCGACAGCTGATCAATATTCCAAGAGCTCTGTATCAACAACAAAACGTCAAGCAACATTGAAATCTTTCCTCCGATTCTCTACTATACAAAAAATCTACACTCATTTACAAAACTTGCAAATAAAGTAACTCTCAGTGCCTGAGGTGGAGTTTTTTCTGGACATGTCATCACCGTAGGGCTCCATGCAGGACTTCTAATTCGACTCCTCAAATCTGCATCGAAAGGGTTAAATCGCTTGGCCCGCTGAAATAATTCAATTGCATTAAATCAAGGAAGAAAGATTATCCACAATTAAAATCGTTAATAATTTATCAGCAGAAAATAATTCTCTCGAAAATGTTTATTATAAATATTTACACATTGTCACACCAATTAATTACTATCTCACCTCATTTCTTAATTTAGTAATTCTTCCATCCGAAACTGGCCTTCCTCTTCGGCCAAAGTATCGACTGGGAGTTAAAACTTCGTCGCTACTCATTATGACCTGACCTGAACTTTCTTACAACTCAACGAATTCGCTTATTTAATTTGATTACATAAAAACTAAGACCAGAGTCTTACTAATACCTACCATCCAAAAATATTTGCAGTACAATAAAAAAAATCAAAATGGCGGCTGCTAATGTTTAGACTGAGAATAAAATTAAATCTCGGAAATATTCACACTATGGAGTATTCAATTAAAATATCATTACACTGACTGGACACTGGACTAACGACTAACTGACTCCTGACTCTGGACACTTTGTTTTCTGCATTTTAGATTTTCAATTTCACCGCTTCCTTGCTTGATTTGTCTGTCTTTATACGAGCTTTCTCTCTTCGGACTGTTCGGACGTCGCGGATGTGATTTTCGTTGATTTTTTATACCAAGCTTTCCCGCTTCACTTGACCCATCCTCTGTCCATTCAAAACAACTTCTTACAAAAAACATTTTTTCTACGCTATTGAATGCATCAATATTATTTAATGTTCTGCTTGGAGTCGCTGTGTATCTATTTGACATCATGAAAACAAATGCCATTGGTATACTCGTGAGCTTTACAACCGTTACTTTGCCGCCATTTTGTTTCATTATGTTCACATTGAATGGAATTTTCTACAGTTGTGGTGAGGCTGTGATGTAAACCTTTAAAGTGAAAAACTAAGTGATTTGCATTACGGAAGGTTTAATTTGTAAAATTATTTTTGATAAGCGTGATTAAAATTTTGCTGCGAAAAAATTATACGTCATCCTC
>JAQFXU010001810.1:0-25252 GCA_034693705.1 Spatulosminthurus flaviceps | reverse complement strand
GGAGATCTGATAGAGCATAAGACAAGACTACTATGAGAGAGAGAGAGAGAGAGAAAGGCAACGAAGGGAATCTTCTCGCGAATTTTATATTTTTCCTTTAAGCTCTCATGAGAAGGAACTTGAGAAACTTTTTTCCCTTCATCCATAGCCAATAGCACGTGTAAAAAAATTCCTTCCAGATGTAACACACTGTTTTGCATTCACAACCTTTACAAAATAAATATATTATCTCTGTAGCCCTTTAGCAAAGCAGATACTATTCCTCATTTTCCATCTTTCTTGTTTCCATTATGGATATTATCATATACGCACTTCACCTACCTCACATGTTATACGTGCCCTAAACTTAGAGTCTTTACTGACCTGCACTAACTTTTAAACCTACCAAATAAAGGCTAAAGGTTCCTTGCCTATGATTCCATCCTTATTTATTTTTGCTAATCAAGTGAAAGTGGGAGGGAATTTAAATCCACAAGTTTTTTTACAGTGTCTGATAAGAGACTATAACTTATTGCAAACTTATTCTACAGCTATACAAAATTTTATAATTAAAATAAGCACATCATTTTTCAATTATTGAAAATAATTGGATTATATGTATATTTATATGTGAAAAAACATTCCTGAGAAATTTATCTCTGAAGAATATGAGAAAATTGACTTATGAACTTCTCCGCACTACATCTTGTGCAAGTTTTTTTTTAAGTGAATAAAATTGATGGGGATGTGTGTGCGTGAATTTTGGGAAGGCTGAAAAAAGGGGAAAGCAAGATACATATGTAGTAAACAAAAGCGGGACTTACACATGGTAGCACCTAATATCCAAACTTCGGGCTCCGAGTGAAGTTCTACTAAGCTTGTGGGCATGCAGACAAGGAGAACGAGAAGATCTGCGACGCTCAAATTGACAAGGAAAATGTTGGTAGAGCTGCGAAGATCTTTGTTCCGCCAGACGACAATGGGTACGAGGACATTACCCACTACGCCAATGAAGAGAATCACAGCACACAAAAGTGTTGACGTAGTACGAATGTAAAGCGGGAATTGTGGTTCAAGTTGACCACTACTCAAGTTCAGTCGACTGGACTCATTCCCATAGTCCTCCATAGCCGTGACGAGGCCAAAGTCATCCGTGGACACTGTAGAAACTGTAAAATTATTTCGAAATAGTCGACTTCCGCTAGAACTACCCACGATCAAGGACTCTGTCACAGTCTGCATCAGTTCTGTAGTGATTGCAGAAATAGCTGAACCACCAGTGCTATTAATTTCATGACTTGTACTACTGCTACTGCTCCTCAAACTATTCCCTCCAAATGAACTATCACGAATGGAAGAGAGATCTGTCTCGGACCAGATTAAAGAGCTTTCTTCCATGATCGCCATTGAAGACTAGCATGACTCGACCACCCAGACGTGACACACTGTTCCGTCTCCAAAAAAAATTTGCAATAGTCCCGAAAATAACTTTTGCTCCTCTTTTCCCCCCTTCTCTCTTTCTCTCGCTCTCTCACTCTTCACTCACACACTCTTCCAGGAATCAACTGGGATTTTCTGTCTTCTTCCTTCTTCTTCTTCCAAGGACTGACAATTCACTATCCTCTGCAACAAAACATATAGAAAATAAGTTTAGAATTTTTTCACCTTTACTATACACCCATCATTTTATGTCAATGGTTGACAACGCCATATTCAAAATAGCACGTTCCGAACATTTGTTCCGTCATGATTTCTAGACTCCAATAATAATAATTCTCTTCCAAGCTAAACTTTTACTCTTTTTCTAACTTGAGTCTCATATGCAAATGCCCCCAATGTGTACTCTATCACTCCGTCAGTTTAAAGGGCAATGCTGAAGTAGCCAGAGTAACTTTAATATTTACGTGTACATATGTACGTGTGTGTTGTTGTGTGTAAACCATGTGTGCATGGGATTGGTGAATGTAGACTCAAGACTAATTTAATCCTCAGAAGAATATAAATGAGACATTTTAACCCGGTAATGTCAGTAGTAATAATGCGATTATGTCAAGCTGGACAGGGAATAAATGGGTCGGGGAGGACAAAAATTTATATCTTCTTGGAATTAGCATAGGTTGGGGGCACTACCATGACTAAAGTCTTTTATCACAGCAAGTAAGACCAGTTTTAGAAAATATACGTGTGCCATTTATTTTTTAAAAAGTATAGATATGAATTTGTAGTAGTAGAAAAATAGGAAAGGGAATTTTAAATGTTAATTTCCCTCACTATATTCCTCCTTATATATTTATTTTGACTCAACTCAACCTCTCACAAATACATATTACTCTTGCCTTTTTTTGAACTTAACGGGACTATTGGTTCCAAAAAAAATGTTCTGGTATCAAAGGAATTTTTCCTTAGCTTTCAATTGCAAAGCTCGTTTAAAAATTGAGCTTAGTTTTTGACAGTGACACTCGAAATAGTGTGAATTAGCTTGTGAATTCTGACACTGTATAGGATTTGGGGACCCAAAGAGATTTTAATTTTGTCATTTCAGTCTATAAAGTATTGAGTTGTTATTTCCCCTGAGAAAATCCGCCTTTTCCCAGCTTTTCCTCTTCTTCCTATAGAATTTATAAGAGATATCATCTTCCTGACTCATACTCTCTCTCTCTCTCTCTCACCGTGGGATTCAATAACATTCTCTTGAGACAATCTCTCAAGCTGACAGGAGGGCTCCTAGTCGACAACTCCTTGGTTAGAAGGGTCTTAATGGAAAATACAGGGAGTTTTGGAGAGCGTAGAGGGAAAGGGAGTGATAAGAAATATTACTCAGCCTTTAACGCTCTCTTTGGCTACATTAACCTTTTTGCCACTGGGACATAAATAACTACACGTCCTCAAATAAAAGTTACTGCTTCACATATTTGCAATTCCCAAATCCATACATTTCTCGTTTGTTTCTCTTTTTCCAATACATACCTTTCTCCTTTTTTTGTTGAAATAAAAATGGGTATGAATAAATTATAAAATACTATAGTTTTACACGTAGATCTTCTACTTGTCTCCAAACTATCACTATCTCGGCAAGGGAGAAGAACGCAAAAACAAATCACCCTTGAAGGTGTTTCTTCAAAAGTAATATTTTCTTACCAGTTTTCCCTCCGTTTATTATCGGTAATTCATCAAATAATGGTGGAAATGTCGTTGACAACCGTCGCTTTGTCTTAACCTTCAATTTATGTCTGACTGCCAACATGCAGTAGTAATTCATTGTGGTCTTTAATATTCTTATCGACTCTTATTTATGTTGTGTGTTGTTAAAGGGGGAGGGACACGTGACAACTGTGTGACTTCTTTTGTAAGCAAAAACCTGGAATGGCGTGTGCATTTATGTTTCCCATTGTTCTTGAGCAATCTGGGGCGCCTTAGTGTCATAATAATTATTACTATTTCCAAGTGTAAAGAAAATTCCGGTTCAAAGATTGCCAGAGTATTGGAAAACTCCTCCACGTTTTAATTCAGCTGGATTTACTACTATCATCGTAAAGAAGAGAACATCAGGATAATAAATGATAACATTTTATGGGAAGAGTGAAGTACTTGTAGTGGCCACTCGGGCTTAACTTTTTATTTCAAGGGGAAACTGCGTACTTAATTCCGTGATAGACACTCTGATTATAACAATTAACGCACGCGTGGTTGTTGAGAATTCTATTATATTGTATCTAAAAGGTAAAAATACATTTGAAAAAAAATTATGGACATAGTAAAGGTTTAATTGGTTAGAATTTAAATTATTGGAGATAATTTCTGGAGAACACTCTTTGGAAATTATCACTATATGCTATGCAAGAAATTACATTATCCACTTGTAGCTACTTGAGTTCTGTATAGGAAGGAACTTTTGAGCAAGATTTGTTTTTTTTTCGAAGGAGAATTGCCACATTACCGTTTATTTATGATACGAAGATATAAGCATAATTTATTTGCAATTAGGTAAGATTTGTGCATCTGGACCGAGCCCTACTATTGTACACATACAATGCACTCGGATTCTTTAATTTGGATCCGTGCATAAAGAAGAAGAAAACCAATTAATTGTGACACTGGATTGGTGGCAAATTGGAGCTGCTGCTGCTGCTGACTACGGCGGAATAGTATAAAAGAGAACGTTTAGTATTTCTCCCAGAGCTCTGTCATTATAGCATGCTTTTGTATCTATGGAAACTTAAATTACCCGGAGGAATGCGCATAGGAAAAATATTTCTCGTCCAAATTTCATTTGTCCATTATCACATTTCCGAAGGAAGGAGAGAGAGAGAGAAAAAAAAATAACTTTTTCCCCCTAGTTCTTTCCCTTCCCTTATTTCCACATTGATAAAAATAGTTTGAAAAACGTGCTTCTTGGTTTGATTGCAATTTAAGTAATAGAACCAAAATTTTCCTTCAAATATACCTCCAAATAAGAGATACACCATTAGAAGCTTTGACCGACTTAAGACCGTCATAAAGATACAAGTCATTAAGAGCTAGAATCTAAACAAAGTTACTTCTTCTGGAGTAGTTTTGCTCACAAGAAGATACAAAATGTTATGCATTGAGTCACATATTGTAGGGTTTGCCTGTACAAAAATATCATTTGAGTGGGTGTTATCATCAAGAGAGGTCAGGATTACTTTTCAGGGGTTAACCCTCTTGGGATTAACTCTATTGGAGTTACTGATTTCGGGTTTATGTTTAAAATATCAAGAAAATCAGAGTAAATTTTCAATGCCATGATAAATCTTTCTCCATATTCCCATTCACTCCTTTTTTTATATTTTTAACATCACTTATTGGAAAAAGAAATACGTAGTTTTCTTAACTCCTCCTTAACGCTCATGGTCTAGACGTCCACATTTTTTTTACGAGTATGAAAAATTTTTCGTGGAACTAAAAAAAGAAAAATCAATAAAAAAAAAAGGAAAAATGGAATGGTTATACATTATTATCACCAGAGCAACCATGGAAGAGAAAAATGACTGGAACCCATAATATGTATTTATGAAAGAGTTGTTTGAGAAATGACAGGCAATTTTTGTTGAATTATTATGTACAATATTATATGCTTTGGGCCAGAAATCCTTGTAAGATGAGTAAGTGTATATTCTAGAGACCATCAAAAGAAATACGATACAAACTCTCGGAGCAGAAAATGTATAAGGGAAAAGTTAATGCAGGAATGGACATTAGCCTCAAAATTTGCAATATTGAATCCATCTGGGGCCAGTGTAAGTTGAGAACTTGAATTACAAAAAAAAGGAAAGCGACGACTGTGAGGTTAGGAAATAAATTCCAAATGTTTCTCAAAATAATGCCCATTACATTCAGATCATTTCCCTCCTGGACGGAGTAAGGGCGCTAGAGAGAGAGAGAGAGAGTGAGAGAGCGAGCGGAAGAAAGAGTGAAAAGCAGGACGATGAGGAGCTAACGCTCTTGGCCCATGCTGTAGCATATAACTGCCCTTCCCCACCTTATTCTCTCCCCAACTTTCCATATAGTAAGCAATTTTTTTAGGTAAAAAGGACAAAAAAAATGGACCTACTCTTTTTTGTCCTTGCATGACTCGAGCTGCATGCATTGAACTTTACTATATATCTACTATAGACATTGTATTTGTATATAAGATTTTGCTTTCAAATCAACTCCAAACTCTTCCACGGACTACTTTCGCATTCTAATCTCACAATCTGCTCCGGAGTGAGTAAATTGAATCCTATCTCCCATGGCTAAAGCGTCTGACACCAACATTCCCTTATAAAAGTCGAAACTTGTGCTTGTAGCAGGTTCCAACAATCTCACACATTATGTATGGAACCCTATAATAAGTACATAGCCTTAGTCCCAAAGAGACTTTCATCTAGTGGTAGTTCACACTTCTTCTAGTACGTACATTTATATAGCAATGTCCTACGTATAATGTAAAACAATGGATTTAGTTACTATTGAGGAGCTCTGCATGGTCAATGGTCTTCTGATTGTCTCTGTTTCTCTGTGTGTACGTGTATGTATAGAGCCATGAAGTTTTTTGAGTCCGGGAAAAATCGATTTTAAACAGAAGCAAAGAGCAACAACTATATAGAATAATTTATGTCAAGTTGAGGATCGAAACTCAATTTGAAATAGCTGAGAAATAAATGTAGCAGACGGAGTTTCCTTATTTGAGAGAGCCGTATTTTTAAACAGCATTGTCCCATTGTACATATATTGGTATGCTCTGGAATTTTCAAAAAAAAAGCCTGTGCAGGATATTGCTTGGTTGCAGTGACTATTGCTCACTCAGAGCGAGCCATAGTCATCTGCAATTGTATGCAGTCTCTGTGGGTAATATTTGTCGAGACGTTTTATACATGTATATGCCCTCTCCTAAATTATTAATCCATTTACACCTACTTACCAAATCCCAAAAACATGTTTATCCACTCCATGTGAACCAGCCCAATGATTTGTGAATTTCAATTGCTCCCAAACAAAACATTTATTTTATTGTGTGTGTACTTGTCTGTGAAAAATTCCCAGACCACCTCAAGCCGAGCATTTTTGATGTGTAAATTATACCATTTGAAAAATTATTACAAGAATTGTGGGTTAACAAATTTTTTTTGAATGTGGATACTAAAATAGGAGAAGGGTAATGTCAAGGAAATTTACACGCATACAAATTTTCTAGACGCACGCACAGAAAAAATTTAATGTGGCCAAAAATTATGTTAATTTTTAAAACTTTTGGTTGGCGGGGGGAGGGGGGTGGATGAAATAATAATAAAAATGCCTTTAGAGGAAGGAATTAAAGTACGCAGAAGTGGAAACTTCTCATCTATACATTTTTTATATTTTCAGCTATTGATCTGGCTTGGAAAAAATCTTGAGCTCTTTTTCAAGCTATGAGAAGAGCTTCAAGTTGGCAGAGAATTTCACATTAGGTTTTTGGTTTGTCGTTGTAAATTATCTCGTAATAATAATATATGTAAATAAATATAGGATTTTATGGGACTCCCCCCTCTGATATTTCTCACTTGATTACTCAGTAAGGAGGATATTTATCGTAAGTGCAGCTGCTGTCAGCCATGGGAATAATATCACAAATTAGCTATGGATTTTTTCTCAAAGGAGAAAAATCCTCCCCATCACATATAGTTTAGAAAAATAGAGGGGAAAAAACTTGAGTGAAAAAAAAATACCACAACAATATTTAAGTACGCGCTTAATGTGCGCCAACTCTCCACATAAAAGTTTTAAGGCTCGATCTCCGCGTGTATATTACCTACCCTATAGCAAATACATTGAAGGAAATTATGGGAAGAAGTTTATATATACCGAGGGAAAAAAAATCATATTTCCAAGCTTATAGAACCCCATATATTTTTAATTCCCAAATACTACACCATACACACTTGACTGCGTGGCGTCAGAGTTCAAAGTTGTTTTTTACTTAGCCGAAAAAAATCCAATGTAATATAGCACACATGTATGGGATCTATGTTTCCATTGAAATTTAGCACGGTAATAACTTTCGCTAGCGTAGAAATTATTTTAACCATAAGCTATTGCACGGTTAACACTCGGAAAATGTCCCAACACAAATCCTCGTTTGTAATACTTACTTCCACTTAATTCCCACTTTGGCTGATTTAATACTATCCGTGTGACAGCGTGAAATACAAAAATGCATAAATCTTCTCCGCAATAAATGTTAAAATATAAGGCACAAGAAAAATTGATTGTTATTTATTTCTCTAAATTTACCATTCCTTGTACACCCTGGAAATAAAATACTCCAGTTTATTTTTCTCTCTCTCCTCTCTCCCTTCATTACTACTTCCTTATTGACTTATTAGCACTACATTTCAGCTCCTTATGAATCACATTGATTTATACTCCCGAATTTTTTACGAATGAATAATTATTAGCAATGCTCCAATTAATTTTACCATCTTTCCTATCTCTATATCTCATGAACAAGTATATAGTAGTGTTAATTGGTAATAAATTATTACCTTATAATTTATACAATTTTTACCTTCATCATTTACTAAGTCGCTCCTCACTCTTGGAAAGGTCTGATATGCAACACAGACTTAAACTATAATGGAAATGATAGGCTATAGGAATTGGTCAGGGTTTTGATGTTGAAATATGATAGAGCATTTATTTAATCGGATTATTAACGACGTGAGAGAGAGAGAGAGGGAGAGAGAGAATGAGGAAGAGGAAGAGTTTGTCCTGCAGGGCTATTTGCTATTTTCCAAGGGCTGATTATATAAGAGAGAAAGATGTGAGGGAATGAGAGTATGAGAGTGTTTCTCCAAGTGTGAGAGTGCTTTAAGGAGGAGAATTAAAAACAAACTGCCTCGATAAAAGTAATTAGTTACAAGAGGAGAATGGAAGTGAGCGTAAAATATTTCAAAGGAGGGGTAGGAACAGTAGGCAAAGTAAGTTGAGAGAGCTTATGGGTAAAAGTCACTGGAGCTTGGAGAGGTACAAAGTGTAGAGGAAAGGTGTAAATCATATTAGCCCAAGAATTTATTAAATTTACTGGGAATAGACAAGTCTGTCCATGTGTCTGTGTGAGGTGACGCCTTCTCTGTCTTATGAATTCTCTAGTGTATCCAACAGTTTCAATTCGTTTGTCTCTCTCTCTCTCTCTCTCACTCACTCTCTCATCTCTCTCACACTGCCGATATGAGCACAATGTGAAAACACACCTCTAACTAGTTCTCCATGTAAGGAACCCTTTCGAGGTCAGTTTTGAAATATGATGTTTCTCCTTTTGTCTATTACCACAGCCGGTGGATGGATGTAGATATATCTCGCCTATACATTCCTATGCTCCGTACTTTACTGCGAGATTAATTTTATGAAATCCAATATAACGTCCACACGGTTCGGGGAACAAGTAAACATAGACGGTGTGGATAGATATGGTCTCACCAGTATGTGTACGCAAGTGAGAGAGAGAGAGAGAGAGAGAAAGAGAGAGAAAAACCCTGAGACGTTGACCCTTGAGGAATGAACACACATTTCACTACATGTCATCTTGTATACTTTTACGTCTCTGTATTGTTTAAACATCATCTTTTACGAATAGGGCTCTGTATACGATTCAATAATACTCTGCTAATGCGATCATTCCTTCAATTGCTCGTAAGTCCTTCTCTCTCGAAATATTTTCCGTCAAATAAATCTCCGGATCTTACCCACCCCATTCTCCATCCACTCGACTATAAATATCCACACTACACCATTAACATTAGGGTGGTCCCACGAAGCAGTGCATCCTCACACAAGTATATACATGGGACGTAAAAAATAATAATTATGAGATTAAAATCCTAATGGTTTCATCCACCAAGTAATAAAACCTTATTAACCCAACACTGTACAACGTCGTATAATTCAGGGCACAAACAACTACTTAGCAGCTGATAATATGTAGATTTAGTCTGCAATAAAAATTCCAACAGCCATAGCATTGACATGTAAAAAATCAACGTATATATTTACAACCGAGTGCTAAAAAAAGCAGGAATAAAAAGTCTTTGTATATTGCACACTGCACTGTAGCATTTATATATAGTGTCTCAGTATTAATGCAATAGGGACGAGTATCAAAAGACTATCTCATGTTACAGAAAAAACCATGAGATTTTTATGCTTCTTTTTTTCCTGAATTTTGTAGCACATCAGATGAAATGACAAAATTTAGGGTTACATAACATCGTCACATAAAATTGCATCTGTTTTTGGCCCTTTTCGCCTCAAAATTTGCGACTTTGAGTATGGTCCGGGATCTTTAGGATTTTTTTACGTAGGCTTGTCAACCCATTATCTATTAGGATTTGATAGGACAACATTGATGTCCTCCGCTATATTTAACATGGTATGTACAGCTATAGTACTTTAGGTTTGATGATCTGAAATCTCAGACCTTGTGCACTTGTATTGCACAGAACTATATAGTTACCATACGCAAAGTTGATGGTGGACATGAGGCTGATGTCAATGACGTCGTAAATTAGGGAGATGTCGAGAAGAGAACAAGAGGCTTTTCATTCGAGTCCACTTCTACATATTTATGTGGGATGATATATGTTGGAAGATGCTAAATACCAAAAGTTTTTCCAACAAATCTTCCTTCAAGTGTGCGTATCTTGATGTTCGCTCTTTACTTCTTTTTTTATCCCTTCCCCTCTTCACTTTTCAACACATCTTCAATGGAACACTTTTTCCTCTCAAGTACAGTCAACTTAATTCCCAGTCTTTTCCCCAGCAATGGGCAAAAGTTTGAGTTTGCTCGTGATAATCATACGGGTGGTTTATTCCCAACAAAATTTCAATAAACCCTTCCATTTATTTTAAGCCCCAAGCAAAAGAACCACAGCTCAAAGATAATTCAAAGCTTCTAAAAGCTCCTATGAAAAAATTCAAACAAATTCCCTTGATTTGCAAACAAAATATATTTGCATTTTACATTGTACTTCTTTGTTTTTTAGTATGGAAAAATAATCCTTTTAGCATGAAAATCCCATCCTTAACAACGTAGATAAGCTGGATAATTGGCGAAAAAAGAGGAACTGACGTAGAACATAGGATAAATCCTTTACATCTCATCCAAGGGATGAAAGAAAGGAGGAGTAAATTCCATTAGAATTTTACTTTTATTTCCCTAAAATTTGACCTTAGCCATTACAAACAAGGAATAAAGGATTTTTATAATGATGTAAAAAGTACTATTCCATTCCCTTCATGTCAAAGATCTGCTCCATTTCTATGTAAATGTTACCAGCACATTCCCAATGATCTTACTCATCTACTTTTATACAATACACATCAAATTCAATAGCTACTTGTTTGTTAATCTGATTTCAGAATTTCAAGCCTCGAGTTAGTCCAAAAGTCCAAATGGATTATCGTCAACTGTCCTTTATGTACTTTGAAAAAATCAAAAGCTACAGCAGCTACACATAGTCAACAGACCCTTTTATTATGTATATAAATATACGTATAGATATCAAATCATCGCAAAAGTTGTTCCGTGCCAAAAAAAAGTTGAAATTTCCTTTATAGGTTTGGACATTTAGGAAATATGAGGAGAAAATTCAATTGGTAATTTGATTGGTAAAAATATTTGGAGGGAGAAACTGAACTGAAGCATTGAAATTACTCAACAGTTAAATTCAAGCTGACATATGAATTGTAGCTTTTGGCTCTATATCCATATAGTTAAAGGAATGGGACAGAACCAGAAGCAGTTGGGCCAAGAAAGGAAAATAAGTTTAGTAGATGGTTTGGTGAATTGTGTGTGCACACTGTTCAGTCAACGTCCATTCTCCTTGAAAATATAGGTGCAATTACATCTGAGGAATTAATGTGTGTACAAGTTAGGGCTTGAATGGTTTTAAGACAGACAACTTATTTGGCAAAGAATATAGTTTGAGAAAGAAAATTATTTCCACAAGTTCCATCACATTTTTTCCCCTCTCCTTACATGTTTGCACATGAACTGAACACCCGAGCGGGGCAAGGTAGTTTCCATTAAGAATTGATGTATACACGTTATTACAGAGCATATTATTGAGCATGTTACATTTTAAGTTGAACATTGAAAGCGGAGAGACTGGAGATTCTAATGAGTTGAGCATGGGGAGTTGAATGGTGTGCAAGCGTATATCCGTTTGGATACAATTACGTGATAAATAGATAGATTTTCCTCCTCCAGCTCCTCGTCCTACCAAACTATACTACACTCTTGAATTTATCTGAAAGAGGAGAATATGTACGTAGCAACGTGCTCCCAGAATGGAATTACGGATGAGTGCCACTAGAAAATGGTGAAGACTGTAGCTCCGCACTGACTCATTACTACTACGGATCATTACCATATTACACTGCATGTGAATGCATTGGTGCACTTGTGATGTAGTTGGGCAATGCGCGAAAACGTCTGGGCATACCAGATTAGAAATAACTTTACAACTCTATTATCATATAGAAACTTTTAGTTGATAAAGTTGTATAGGTTCAATCAATGCATGGCAGAGCGAATCTGAAATCTTATCGGATATCCAACAACCCTTCAAACTGAGCTATTGCCTTGCTTTTGTTCTCAAAGTCTGTCAGTATGAGTATAAAAACCAAGGATATTATCTTTAGGACCACGATATGGACTGGGATCGGAGAAAAAGTTCTAATAATAATGTGGATAAAAAAGCCGATTATTTCAAATTGCATGTTCCAACCGCGCTATGGATTATTCGCCAATTATTATTATTGTATTTGTAGTTACTCATAGGGTTTCTTCAGACGCTCTTCCCCGTATGATAACCTCAACTTCCACCGCATGCATTTTTTAGATCATATATAGAAATTAATTGCAAACAAAAATATAAATCAAATATGTATTTCCTACTCACCTTTTATTCTTTTAGTACATACTTGTACAAATATCATACAGGAGGATTTTTATAATTTTTTTTCCACACAAGCAAACTTTTTTAAGTATCCACTTATTTCAGCAGGTAAGTACTATTTGCTATTCTCAGACTTTGCTAATGCTTACGCAAAGGCGGCTTCATGGTACTCAAGCACTGCAACCTTTCAAACATTGTATTTGCGAAACTATCTCTATGTATTCAATCCACCACGAAAAGGTATCCGCTTGCAGTTGCATTTTTTTAATTTCACAGATGAAAAATTTCTTATAAAATATGTATGTACATAGATAAGGATGAGAATAGCTATACATATGTGTGCTTTTTAATGTAACCTAACCTCTACAGGTTACTTTGTTTGACTGCACTCAATTACGGATGGAGACACTGGGTCTTTAAATGATTTACCACATCTGCAGACAGAGGAGATGAGCTACTAAAGATGACGGGTCGGAAGTACAAAGCTACTGTACTTGAAAGAGCAACTTGAGACTGACTACCTCTTCTCTACAAAAGCTACTCGAGTGGTTTCTTTATCCATCTTTGCAATCAATGGGAATAATGTAGGCTTGTTTGAGTCAATTAAGATTTCATTATCTCAGGCAGGTATATATAGTCTTTGATAATGAAGTCATGATCACACCTTGGTAAAAAAAATTGATGATATTAATGGTTAGTAATTAAGTGGCATGGAGAGTATAAGTATATATGCATTTATGTACTCATGTAATTATAAGGCTAAAAGGCTTCTCAGCACAAAAGGCTGCTTGATTCGGAAGCAATAGTATGGGAAAGGAGACACAGCATGAAACTCTTCTATACTTGAAACTATACGTATACATGCACGAACCAGTGCTATACCTCATGGACTGGTGAGACAGGCTGCATTAAATTTTCATCCTAATTATTGAGGATTCATAAATTCTGAGGTCTTCAGCACCCGATCTGTCTCTCGCACCCCTTTATTGGTCTAATGAATGAGATCAGATGATAAATCTTATGCTCATCTCACTCTCACTTATCAAGTACTTTTGCATGCCCACTCCGTTCATTATTCTTCTCTCGTAAAAAAAAGAAGAAGACGATGAAGTGAAACCCACTCTTAGCTTCTTGTCATACGCTTTTCTATATACTTGTAGAGACAAGTGTACATGTGCACTTAGATACACTAATTTCAACACAATTGTACTTTTACAGAATCACTTTGGTGGGTTCACATTGTTATTTACTCACATTGATGACTCGACATGGATGATGATGGGGGGAAGTGGTCAGAGTAAACAGAAAGTCTTTGGTAATGATTTTGTTTGATGAGTATTAAATAGTTCTGGTTAAATTTCTAGTGCTACTGCTACTACTATGAGTAACTGTGAGCGAGGATATATAGGTTCGCGTCTTGTGGATTCTTCCATATATACATTTTTCTGCAGAAGGTTCAAGGGATAAATTAATAAAGGAATGCAGGTTTTTCAAACCCAACGTTTTTCTATTAGTCAATGGCAAGTGTCAGCTCGGACGCTTTTATTGCTCCGTATACTCTATTCTGTAACACATCGCTGTCATAGTTTTTCTTCTCTTAACACAAACAACTTTATTAATAAAAAATAGTAATGTCATTTTTTTTCTTTCTTACCTCAATTTCTAAACCTGAGCCAACAGCAAAATGCTCTTTCGTTATAGAAATTTACTGTAGGCTTTAAAGGTTATTTGTTCTCCTATACAACTAAACTCTAATGCTAAGCTTTTACCAGCTTTTTCTATATTCCAAGTTTCACCAAGTCCCTGCGAGGAAGCTCCATACAGTACATAATTTAGGAGAAGAGTTTGGAAAAAATTGAAGCTCGCAGTTTCGTATGATTGTAATAATTATTACAGTTGAGACTGCTCCTTCCCTGCTGCTGTCAGAGAAAGAATAAAATTTTAGTGCATGTATTTATATCTATATTAATTATATATGTAGAGATACATATATACTATTATAGGGCGTGGAAAGAAATGAGAAAATTTTTAAAATTCGGATCCTATCATTGCCAAAGTTCCATAACCACATATTTCATCTTTAGGAACTCCCCTTTTCGCCTATTTACATCTTTTAAATGTTCATGAACTGGTTCTAACCGCTTGTTTTTTTTAGGAACGCAGTCAGTTATGAAGGTAAATTATTAGAGCTTTTATTACACAATTTTTCAAAAAATTATGGCTAAAATGTATTTTCCTTGGAAAATCTATATTTTTTTTATAATCCTCAAAATAAAAATGTAATGTATTTTTTTGATATTCTAAAAAAGATAAAAATGACAGGATTTTTAAAGGGAATCATACAGACATAAAAAGGGAGGTTTACAATCTGTGAATTGAAAAGTATCTAGGTAATATTTTGTAGCTGTTCGGATTTATCGGATATTTAAGGATTTATTTATGTGGAAAAATAAGATAAATAAAAAGGGCAAGTTATTTCTTTTGTAAACTCCATTGATTTCAATTGAGTGAAAGGATATGATATTCACCGCAGAGCAATTTTCAGCTGACGTAAGTCTAAATGTAAGAACGACTTGGGAAATCTTGTTAATGGAACTTTTCCCATACGTTCCATCGTCTTCCATTATGATTAGCAATTTGCTGTCGCCATTAGAGCACAACAGTGTTGTGCTCAATGTATATTATGTCTACTCTCTATTGTACAAAGGAGAAGGAGGAGTATCAAAACCATTCATAAAAGACAAGGAGTGAGACAAGAGAAAGAGAGAAGGAAAAAAAACTTAGAGAAGAGAGGGATAATATAAGGCAGAAGTGTTCAGAGAGTGAAACAGCTGAGGAAACATTTGAATAAATCTGTTTCTATGCCAGTTCACGGGGATATGAAAAAGCCCGTCTTTTTTTTATTATTTAGTTCTCTTTTTTCAAGTCCATACACTATGAGTTATATAGGGAGTCTTACACACGTATGTACATACAGATACTCGTAAAAGATGACGGGTAGAGGAAATAAGGAAACATTTGAGAGAGGGGGGAAAAATTTCTTTCTCCTACTGAACCCCGTCACTAAGACTTGATATAGTTAATAGTTGTAGGAACACAGCGTACTAGTCTGGTAGAAGTTAGTAATAATAATAGTAACAGTTGTTTCTCCCAGTTTTTAATACACACACACACACAGTACTTTTCCCCATGGTATTACATAATGCTATGGATAGCAATTCTTTTATCCTACTATTAAATGGATTTTGTCCTATCTATTCGTATCTATTTTTAAGCACGTGGTTGACTTGTAGCAAGATGTTCCGCATATGCAAATGACGAATGCGAGAGTTGAATCCACAGTTTGTATCTGTGCAATTCGTTTTTTCCTCCTCAAAAACTCATCCTTCTACTTTTCCGAGAGCAAAGCAATAAGAGAAGAAGAAGAAGAAGAGGAGGAAGAATTCCTCCGAGACTTTTTTCCTCTCTTTCCTTTCCTCCCTTTTTTCTCCTTTTCTTACAACGGATCCCATTAAAATTTTGGGCTAAACTAAAATTGAAGATAGTGGAGCAAAGTATAGTTTGGAAGATTTGCATGTGTAGAGCCCAAGAAAAGTTGCACAACTAACCTTTCATGTGTTTTTCGAGGAGAGTATAGCTAACTAAAGGAGAAAACCTTTTAGATAAAATAAAAGGAAATGATAGTGAGGAGCACCTTTGTAAATGATGACTTTGGCATAAGATATGTGTCTCAATTAAAAGTGAGCAGTAAAACTAGAGAATAATGAGATGATGATGGTTCTAATGATGACCACATGACAATAATGAGGATGATGGATAGTCGAGGAGCCAACGTAAAAAAGGACACACTATTAACTTTACATATAATTTCTTACATTCTCCAGTCCCGCAGTCTCGCTCATCATACACATAGAAATGATATGAGAGGAGCGGTGGTGGCAGGAGCCAGGAGTAATAAGGCCATTCATTAAAGCACATATACATCCAACCCAACATCACCATCAGAGATGCTCCACTAATGGGCTACACGTGAAGGTGTGATTGGAATTTGACCAAATCGGTCTTCACAGTATAAACATTGGTCTTCATCATTTACTATCTACCCAGGGATATTACACTATTTAGTTAGTAATACTCAAGGCTACAGTAGTCTCTATAGGCATTTACACACATAATATACTATCAACTAGCAAATTATACCAATGGGCCAGTGATGGAAGTTTGAGGCTCGTGTGCTTAGAACGCCAAAAGGCAAATTAGGTAACAACAACCCTGTGCTCAGCAAAATACTCGAAATTAATATCTGCTTAAATATTATGTAAACATACAATTCCTCTGAGCATCTTCATACTAAAATATATATATTTTATGTACATACACACACGTGCTTTTGTTCCACATGGATCTTCATCAGTGGCTCCTCCATTAGTCCTGACACACATATGTAATGTAGCCTGATGGGAGTCAAAGTTTCCAGGAATCATTGGGGAACCCTAACGTAATTTTGATAATGTATTTGTATAGGCTACTTGTATAGTAGTAAACTATGGACAGGATTGTAGACGAGGATGGGAAAAAGCTCTCAACGTCTCCACGGACATTTTACATGTGATTCAGATTCATTGCTCGTATACTTATAATAATAGGAAAGCAAAACGTCCAAGCATGCACTGCTTTGGCATATACATCCATGCATTTACTATTAGTGTACACGTACACATGTCCCAATGCAATGGTGGTAAGTTGGCTGAAAGTGCGTGGATTAATTCGATAAAATGTTGGTAATTAGATCCTGTGTCCTCATGTAATGATGGGAGGTTGGGGTACATATAGACATACATATATGTACATAGAATGTGATTAAATGAGTTAAAATGACACGGAGTGGGGGTTCATTGTGCATGAGTAATAATTATTATTATAGGATTGTTGGTTGGAGGTGGTGGGAAGGCATTAAAAGCTTGGTTTGCATTTTTCAACAAGTAAGGACTGATGGATTGGCCTAATAATAATGGACCATGGAAGAAAGAGCAAAGTTATATGTAGTTGAGAGTCGTGAGGAGAATTTTGTTGACGACGACGTTCCTATTCCTAAAGGTTTCAAAGATATTTTTCTCTTCTCATCAAGACAGCTAATAAGACGTGAGCCTGTTCGTTTCTTAGGAGCGAGAGAGAGAGAGAAAGAGTTTGTTGAGCTCCTCTAAATGTGAGTATTAAGGAAGGGAAGAGAGGCTCCCTTTGACTCACATTGTATTATATTGAAGTTTTGTGAAGGTTCCGTATAGGAGGAACTTATTGTGTCTTTACACCCTATAAAGTGTATATTAGCTGCAGTTGAGGATATTGAATGTTCTCGTAGAATGTGAGAACCTTGCCCGTAATTTACTATTTAGGTGGAGGTTTTTAAAGGGAAGGGAAACTCCACGGGCTGGATAAAGGAGCATTGTCTAAGAGTTGGACATGGTTATACACTTTCTACAAGTCATCATGGAATGGTGGAGTGAAAGGGCTGGGAAGTCAATGGGCATTTTAGTACAAGGTATATACGCACTTTTGTACCCTGCGTAAAGTAGTACGAACGATGTGTAGGTGCCATAAAAGATAGGCATTATGTAAGCTCCTGGCCCATGTAACAATTATGGAAATTCACAAATTTCCACTCATTAATGGATAATTTCCACGTCCACGTGGAGACTATAAAAGGTGAAGCCCTCACGTTTTCCCTCATATTTACCCCACGAATCTAGGTCTATCATTAAAAATTGAAACTAGCGTTCCCTATGGAGTGACATCTTTAAGATGTTACGCACTCCTCCTCCTCCCTCACTTCTCCTACCCTGCAAGAAACAGAATGAAAAAAAACAAACTTTATTTATTTTTCACGCCGAAATCTTTACTATTGCAAAACTTTGGATTTTTTTACCCTTTCACAACTTTTCCCCTCTACTTATTCAATCTTGTAAAAAAAATTATGTTTTATACACAACTCTTTTGCTCCCCTTTCATCGCCTTCTGAATGAAAATAGGAAGTATCCCGGAGGATGAATAAGACCAATTGTGCTCCAACAACCAACTTTCATTCACTTTCTCTCCTAAAACTCTCAATGGACTTCTCCCTCTTCTGTCGTAGTTCTCACACTCACACCTTCAAATATCACTTGTACTAAACATTCTTTCGAGGCAATAGATATATCAGCGGAATTTGTTTTAAAACTTGTACTAATTTTTATATAAAAGCTGGAGTTCTTATAGAAAGAACCCCACAAGATGGAGAAATAACAGGGCAAGTGTAATAGCATTGGAAGTTTTTCAAAACTTCAGTAGAAGTGGAACTTGGATTATAATTATTGTAGTGCAGCACATGCACGGATGGGCAAAAAAATTACCAGCAATTTCGTACTACGTGTTTAATATGGCGGAACATGGGAAACGAAAGGTTGGAGGAAAGGATATTGAGTGTGGAGTATGTGTATGTGTTATAATTGATGATTGGCAAAATTTTTCAAGCTGCTTTAGATTATTTGGGAGAACTAGCATAACCTCTTTATTGCAATATGATGTCCATTTATTTCCAGGGGTGGAGTCTACAGGGGAAAACATGTGCAAAACTACAGTACTATTTCCAAACTGTTGGAGATATAATATGTGAGTGTATATAGGCAAAGTCTGAGAGGATAAACAAGGGGATTGTTATTATTACATTAATATTACTACATATATGGAGGAGGTAGGATACGCACAATCAATGATTAAACCCTATTTGATGTAATGGCCATGGTACTTGTACCGCTACCTTTTTTTATGACATTTACGCACTTCCCTTCTATGATATACTAACGATTTAGCATGGTTAATAAATACCAAGCGTTCTGCCTCTCAGCAAAACTTAGAACTTGATCACATAAAATATTTCATAAATATGTCAAAAGGTCCATGTAGAAACATTCAAGGGATTTCAATATCATTGGCTTTTTAGTATCTCTCTGTCTCTGTATATGAGAATCTTACTACAAGGCAACTAAGAAATCCCACTTTTGTCTTCATTTCCTCCTCTATGTACTAACCACATGTAAAATTCCGGCTGGTCCTATTAACATACATAGATCTATCAGCATAAAAGATTCTCATATGGAAACGATCATTTTATCCTCACACAAATTGTCCAGCCATTACACGTGCTCGATTTTTTTTCAAGCTCTACGAATCTAACTCTATAGTAGCTATATACAATCTATACTGTATAGTCATTACGGATCATTGGGAATGGCACAAGTTGAAGAACAAAGATAAATTTTATACTTGTAATGAAACAAGTTAACCCTGTTGTTTGGAAAGTAACACACACATTTCTCCATCCGACATGTCTTTCCTAAACCCTGCCCTGCAAAAAAAGAAAAAGTCCTTGACTTTTCGTTTTCATAGTGGTTTTGCTCAAAATCATGGTAAAACCATGGACAAAGTTCTCCTAATAAAAAAAAACTATGAATATATTTTTATTACTTGTGTAATTAAGTTCTTAAATCTGTCGTAATTATTACTTTAGCTCATATACGCACGTGGTAAATGGTAAGTAAAGGTTTGATCGTTTAATTTATGTACGCGTAGTACAATAGCAAAGAAATTAGTAGTTCAAAACTTTTGTGTCAATTAAAAAGAATCCCATTATAAAAGAAATTATTTAATAATTTGCCGAGAGCAAAAACATTAATAAGAGTGCTCTTTATTACAATGAACGCTACTGTATAGACGATAAAGCTCATATAATAGCTAACACCAGGTGCATAGGTAGAAATGCAAATGAAAAGTCATCTTTAAATTTTGACCTCATTTGAGAAATTGTTATGACAGGAGTAACAGAGGGTTTTGAGTGATGTAGTTTAGACGCAATAAAATAATCATAAATATATATAACCCATCAGAACTTGTGAGAGAAGGAACAATGGAGGAGTCAAAGTTTGGGCTAAAAAGCTCCCTCATTGAAATCATATGGGAAACTCTCTCTCTCTCTCTCCCTTTATCTTATACCTCTCGTCAGCACACCCACATTTCTCTCAAAAGATGAATCTGCCAAAAAGTTTATCAGAATTTCCATACTTCACTCATGTCCGTAGGAGTGTATTAAATATTCAGTAAAATGGAAGGGAATCCTAAATGGAAGGAAATTCCCAGGGAAATTTATGCCTTTTTACAAATTTGTGAGATTCCCAAGTAATAACTAATAAATGCTCTTTTCTCCCTCATAAAACTTGATAAAATATCCTACATTTTCTTAACACATATTTTAAACCCTTATTCTTAGCACTCCTTCTCCTTTTGAATCCTTTGTATAGGAAAATGTTGAATGACGAACTTAGCCCTAATTTCGTATCCTGTTAACCTTCCCCTATGCGGAGAGAAACAAGGTAGGAGGTTTTATGAGAGTAATGAGAGTCCGCACGGTAAAATCACCATGAGCAATAACAGGGAATATAATTCCCCAGATGTAAATACCCTTTGTAGTAGTAGTAGGAAAAGTGTGTGTGTGTGAGAGAGAGAGAGAGAGGGGAACAATAAAAACTTATAATTTCCAGCGTACATACATACATAATGCACTTACCAAAAATCTATGTACTATAATACCACACGTGCCATAATCACTAGTCATCATTTCATAGCACTATAGAATGTACGCAAATTATTTCCCTAGCGTTATACCACGAGTTGAAATAGTTACTCCTCTAACATTGCATTTTGCTGTTGTCACCAAAAGGTCTTACTCTTTTATTTGCTAGAGAAGGATCCTATTTCCTATAGAAAGTACGCTATGTGTTGGTGCTATTAATGGTGAAATACATTCACGTTACTCAAGAGTCGGGGAATATATAGCTGTATCATGGCCTCTGGTAGATACATACTTTTTAACTTATCTCAGCCCAGCATCTCCTTGTATTATCGGATTTCTCCGTGTGTATGTGAGTAGCTATATATATTATACATGTGTGTTTTTGTGCGTATGTGTGTGTGTGTGTGTGTGTGTTTGTGGCATCGCCCCATAAAGTAATTTAATGTCACACACTCCACCCGCACTGATTTTCTCAAAACCCCGTCCTCACTCTGCTGATCAACTTTACTCCCTGTAGAACGTGGCGTACTCAACATTACAACCTTCAACATATAGTAGAAATTTCAATATTAAGCCTATTTAAATATCCATAATACAATATGTATATACATACAATGTACGGGCTAGAGTCATTTTACATTTTAAGATACAAAAGTCAAAGTTATACAACCTGCAGTATAAATGCTTTACGAGGCTTCTCCTATTTAACTTGTATGTTGAAGGGGAAAAGGCTCGTATGAATGTAAATATACAGTTAATCTGTGCCTGAATAAAGTATCATAGAGAAAATTGAAGCGGCTGGGAAAATGAGGCAAATGTATGTAGATCAGCATTATTCATGTAATAAGCCATTTGAAAGGGTTAGGCATTTGTAAAGGAAGAATGAAAGTGCGTAAATGCAAAATGCGTCTGCCAACAACAACTTTATGATTGGGATGTGTATTAAAGATATAGTCTCAGTTTTGAATCATCACGTAGAGACTTCCCAGGGCATGAAAGTACAATGAGAGGGAACTTTTATAATATTGTGAGTACTAGGAGACGGGTACCCGGTTCACATAAAAATCTATAGTAGCGAGCGACATATATATACCCTCTGTGTCCTCTGTTCTAATAAAAAAGGTTGCATCCTCAAGTGTAGGGAATGCAAAAATTCTGGAAAGATAAGGGCACACTTTAAGACAACCCACACGTGTCAATGGATTTGCATTGCATTATATCTCCTTAAGTAAATACGCGTACAAACAAGTTTTTTCCCAACTACCAAAACAATATATCGTCGGGTAAAGTCCAAAAGGCACTATAATTTTCGTAACGTTATGGGAAAAACAAAATTATAGCGCCTTTTGGACTATATGTTTATTGAGATTAAAGGTAAGCATTTCTACATATCTTTAAACTTGAAGGAATGTTTATTTGAAAAAGGAGGGCTTTTATTGGAGATTTAAAAAAGAGATTGCTAGAATAGGCTGTCAGGTGTTCGGAGTATCACCATTATTACCTCGACAGCTCTGACACTGATAGGTGTAAGATCCAACTGTCACTCCAACTCAAGTCCATGTAAAGCTTCGTCTTATTTCTTGGGAAGGATGGATCAAATGGGGTGGTGTGGGATAACAAGGTTTTTATTCAGAGAAAAATACGAGAGCGAGCAAATTGTAAGCTTCAATTCAAGAAAAAGGATGAAAGAATTTGTGCGTATGCAAAAAAAAATGAAGGCACAGCATGTAGTTATAGAAAGGTAACGCACCATAGATAAAATATATTTTGACCTTGGTTCTATAGAGGAGGAGTAGCCGGAAGAGAACAAGTAATAAATTAGCCCAGCTGTACACCATCATCATTGGATCAGAGATCCATGAACTAAAATCCTCTATCGATGTATTGATCAAACTACACACATTGCTTGACCATCTATAAAGTAACCTTAAACTAAATTTTTCCACATTATTTCCCTCCTTATTACGGTATCCTGTGAAAAACAGAAGCCTTTAGTGTACAAAGAGTGTGTTGCTTTTATATGTTCCATACAAATACAATGAATGCAATGTTTGAGGTTGCTGTCAAGACAATAATTCTTTTGAGTTGTAGTATTGTATTTTCCATTGACCCTGGTACCATTTTTATTGTTCACAAATCAGTTAGAACCGAGAAAAGCCTAGCCTTGGTTTACTTAAGTGCACTTAATTATTATTCTAATTTATTACCAATAGTTTGTTCTTCTTTCGTGCATTTATTAGCATATAGCTCATCCCCATTTTTTGTTAGCACAGGAAACATAGCGTGCTTCTCATTAGAATGTATAGTAATGAGGTAAAGAAAAGTCCTTAGAAAGTATAAATAGCTGAAGTATATGGGAGTTTACGTAAACAGCCGATGTCACCTAAGAACAAATGCTTGTGATTTTAATATAAGTGTCTTGTCCTTGCAATGACTCATCCTTGGTACACTCCAATGCTTTCTTTTTAGTAGCGGAGTTTTAGTGCGGTAGTAGAGGAATTATGAGCAGATGATATGAGTAATAATTATTATTACCACAACCTTGATAAACTGTTCAAACAAAATTTTCATGGACACTTTGCTCGCGTATATATGTACAGCCTTGAGAATGTTCCAATCGGTCAATACATACAAGGCTGTACTAATACTAAAAACTCTCCTATTCCGCTACCGTGTGTGTTATTCTAAGGCTTTTAGAGTCCACTTGAGACGGAAATTCAATGTCACCATTGGGTCTCACGCGTGAATTCAAGAGCAACTTGATATTTCCGTCATTTCCGTCGCTGCTACTCCCTTCTCCCTTTACATTCCCATCTCTTATGTCAAACCTCTAATAGTTTCACAAACGATTTCATATATACGATACTTTCATCTCTTATCCCATTACCTCAAAGTAGATTTTCTATTTGTGTAATTCGAGACGAGACGATAGATATGGGGAAAGATATAAAATTTAATAACTTGAATTTTGAGGTTTTTATGAAAGCTGTTCCTCCCACTAAACTTCCTTTTTCTGATGTGATTTGGAGACTGGAGAAAATTCCTTTCATGTGAATGCGTAGAGAGAGAGAGTGGAGGATAGGAGATGTTATATGACGCCCACAGTATTTTACTTATATTACTTTGTGGAAAAAGATAGATACGTGGATGAAAATTTTAGGGGTAATTAAATGGAGCCCTGTCATGAGGGTTGAGAGTGTATGGTGATGAATGAAGGGGGAAAATTATTTGCTATCATATTAGTGGAATGTGAAGTTTGAAGGAAAAAGAGCATACTATTTTATATACGTCGCCAATATTCATTTCCTTGAACGGAATGCGATCACATCTGTCTTGATTGTTCATATTCTTGACATTTAGTATCTCTTTGGTAGATTGCTACTTGGCCTGGAACTTTTAGGCTGGGGAATGTGCTATAAAAATAGTAGTCGCTATCAAGAACTTGTTCTTTCCCAAAGCGTTTCTATGTTTGTGAGGACACACGTAGGGAATTTAATTGGACCACGTTCTTATTGTTTCATATGTACAAATTGTACATGTATGTATCTATTTATGTATATGTAATTGAATGGGATGTATGTCGTTTGGGTGTGGTTAGGTAAGCTTATTATTATTTGAGGGTTGGAGTATTTGGGGGGTACATATACAATATGCGGACCTATATATTGTATATTGTCTTATAAAAGGATGCACTCTCAGTCAGTCAGCTTCGCTTTATTTCTTTAACCGCCGAGAGTATGGCTTGGAATGAAATGGCAGGAGAGGCAATAAGATACAATAGACAAAGTGACAGTTAAATCAATGTAATAAAAAACGTTGGGGCGAGAGAGCGTGCAGAGTAAGTGTAGCTTTCTTCTCTTGTTTTGTCTTAAGGTGAAAAGAGTGGGGCTTTCACATTATTTGTCGGTATTTAGGAGGTACATGGAAGAAGCCTCGTGTGTGGACTCGTACAAAGACTTTTATTTCTATCATTGCATTTATGTGTTTTCCCTAACCATTCCTTTGCTTTCCACAATCTTAATCCATAGCTATTGCTTTGATTTTTTTGCTTAATATTAAAACATGGTAATTTTCCTTATGGGCATTTTTTCAGTATTCGGGGTAGTATTCGATTTTTTTTAATATTTACTTCTCTATAAAACAAAGGACTTTTTACGAAGATGCGTTTTTTTATGACTGGCAAGCTTTAGAATTTGCAACTTTTGAAAATTCGCTTGCTTAAAAAAGAATCTAG
>JAQFXU010001809.1:0-25253 GCA_034693705.1 Spatulosminthurus flaviceps | reverse complement strand
GTTCATTAATGCAGATTTCTAATTGCGATTATTACAGTACAAAATTATGTTACAGTTTAGGCAATAGTTTTTTTTAATTGAAAATAATTGAAGATAATTTCGTTTGAATTTTATTAATGTGATGACTCATAAATGTATGTCATTCATTCGTTATTTAAAAAAAATAAAACTGTAGATTCAGAGTTGAAACAGATATCACTGTTGGAGTTGCTGAGAACGATCTTTTTAGTTCTTAAAATTCTTATCATTACGGATGCAGCTTTTCTCAACTAACAATAGGTGATTTTCTAAGTGAAGTTCATAATCAGACATCATACACACGCACTTGATAATAATTATTTTAACTGAAACTTGAATAATCGTTCGTTGTAAACTAAAGCTCTTCACATTGAAAAAATTATCCAACTTGGAGGTTAAAAATCATCGCTTCGCGATAGTTTAAGGGCCGTATTCATGTGACACACTAATACTAGCACTAACACTAGCAATCCCGTGAGTGAGTGTTGAGGCATGAGAGAGAGTGAGAGTCTCCCAGGTATTCAAGGCTCCACTCACTAAAAGTACCACTCACCCTAAAATGAATGCTTTAACTCACTGTGCTCTTAGGGTGAGTGTTGACTTTGAAATCAAAGTTTTATATGAGTGAGTGGAGAATCCAGTCACCAAATCGGTGGCTAGAATCATCACTCACTATTTTGAGTGTCCTCATCTAGAGTTGAGTGAGAGGGACCAAGAAGAATTCGAAACACCCACTAAACCTCAAAAAGTGGTGAGTTTAGTGCCAAATTTAGTGTTAGTGAGGTTACATGAATACGGCCCTAAGTCTTTCGCGTAGGGCGTTGTTAGCTACGGCCGTCACTCTGTCCCGCGTTAGTGTGTGATATTGATATTATTTCAAATAGACCCACCGCAAAGGTTCTTACCGTTTTGAATATATTTCAACCAACAAAAATTAACCTAAATATTATTTCAACCTAAAAATATTTAAACCAGAAAAGTTAAACGCAAAAAATACTTCAATCAAAACAAATTTTAACCAACATATAACACCAATTTAACAAATTAGATTCCAACCAAAAACTTTCAACCAAACAAAATTTCAACTCAAGTATTTCAGCCAAAAACAATTTTCCGCCAGCAAAAAACGTCGCCAACATTTTTCATTCAAAAAAAAATTTTTTGAACTATAATAATTTTTAAAACATTTTTGATCCAAAATTGCAAATTTAATTTCAAATTTGATTTTGTTAAATCTCACTAGCATTTAGTTGTAGGTACGTCAAAAGTTTCGTTGAAATTGGTTGAATAGTTTAGGAGAAAAAATTATGTTGTTTTAAGCTTTTTACGCACGAACACGTGAACCTATATCAAGCATCTGCGAACTTAATTGTGCTAAAACTCCGGATTTGAAGAATTAAAAATTGTGGGGATTCTTTTTCTCAGAAACTACACAGTTATATTCAACAGAATGTTTTTAATATGTTAGTGGTGTTGTGTTGTATCCATCCATATAAAAAAATTCGGTCGGAATTTTCAAGGAAGAAAAAATATTTTAGATTTTCGGTCTGTTTTTTTACACACGAACCGCGGACCGATTTCAACCATTAACCAACTTAGCCGAGTGCCTAAGTAATGTTCACAAAAACTTTGAGCGAAATCGGTCCTGTAGTTTTTGAGTAATCGTGCTGAAAACAAGGACGTACGGCTGTACGGACACGGACAAGGGTAATTAACTACCAGGGTCGCTAACGCCGTTCTCAAAAATTATTTTTGCAACGATACTGATATTCAGTATGAAGCGAGGAACACAACTTGAACCAACAATAATTATTATTAAATAAATTCTCCAGAATAGAAATACCTGTGTCAAGCATTACAGTAGTGTACAAGGGAGAGAGTGGAGAAAACGATTTGCTGGTGGTTATTTCACTTTGGCGCTACAGCGTGCATGTATTTTAATTGGAGTGTTTGGCCCATATGGTGGTGGTTATTTCAGTTTTGCAGAAAATTTGATGGTGGTTATTTCAGCTTTGAATTAAGCAACTCGTGCGTTATTCCACTTTGATTCTCCAGCGACGATATGTATGTACACTCAACGAGACTTGTATTAATAGCAAGAATTTAGGGAACCAAACCGCAATTCCACCTTTGTCCTTGGTATTAAGCTACAACCATGAATTTGATATTGGGGTTGAGAAATAATCGGATTCCTTTTTACTCTGTCTCTCTACTTATCCACTACGTACATATTTATTACTGTGGTATTCCTTCAGGACTGGATTTGATTTGAGCAAGGTTTCCCCTGCTAGGGAAAAATCGAAAGTATTGTGGGACCGAATTAACTTGCTTTCCGTATTCCTATCATTAGAAGAAGCAAGTACATACGAAAATGACCAAGCTAAGGCTCTACAAGTGTATGATAATTTAAACCCTATCCAAACTTCCGAAATTTTTTTGATTATTCTTAATCTTTCCAAAAACATTGTGAATAAAAATACCATACCCGAAAATTTCAGATGGGATGAAATTATTATCAAATTCGGCCGGATTAGTTGACTAATTATTAGATTCGCGGAAGATTGATTAATTAATTATTTTTACTACGGCAGTAACAACATTTACTTCTGGATTTTTATTATTAGCAGGAAATAGCAATAATTAGCAATGAAGTGCTCAGTAGCTATTTGAAAGCCATTTGTTTAATAATATTTTTTGAATATAAAATTCTGGTTCCACCTTTTTAGGATAATCGTCCGCATAACTTCTAAGGGAAAATTTTTTTGAAGCTAGTTACACAGTATGCCGTTTTTTCGTTTCAAAAATTCCAATGGTAACCAAATCCATAGCCGGGTTTCCCCACGTTAAGATACGTGCAATCAATGTGTAGCTACACTGCATTACCTCCAAGCGTGTGTAATAGAAATTAGAACCTTCCTCATGTGACATCAGTGAAAATTTAAAAAAAACTTCAACTTTTAATTTCAATCAGGATGCAGTTAATCCACGTGACAGGATGCTAAAGTGCAGTGAAACTTTGATATAGTCACATTTAAAGGGACTGATCAAAAACCCTTGGCCAGAAAGAGAATACACTGGATATGATTATGACCCAATTTTGCCTTTTCGGATGGCGTGCTGCAATTACTGGAATAGTATGCAGATGCTAACGAAACCCCAAAAGAACGAAGTAGACTGGAGTATTGTTGGTTATCTATTTATTACTTTCTGTTCCAACAATAACAACGAACTATAATACAACTAGTTTGTATTTTCTTCCGCTGCTCCAGTCTCACTCAAGAAACTCTCTCACTGCCCTACACAAATAACTCGGCAAAACAGCTGGCATTGTCGGAGACAGCAGAGATGAGTGGAGGGAGATTTAAAGTGTAGAAATATAATGGTGGTTTTAGATAAGAATTTTAGTTTTAATTAGCAGTATTATTTAGCATAGCTATAATTTTACATTACTCAGTAACAGTATGAATCAAGTAATACTTTAGAAAGAAAAACAAATAAAAAACAACCACTCATTCACAATCATTAGACCAACCACTGCAAACGAGGTAAACTTAAAATTAGAGTTAAAACTAGCTGTGTGGCCAACACAGAAATATTTATGTAGTCTTTCTCTTCAGTTTAACTATGTTCTATGTTTCTGACACTATCAGCATAGCTGAAGTTTTAAATTACCATTACAAATTAAGTTTCCAGTAAGAAAATTATCAAAACCTAAGTAACTTCTTAAAACAAAATTATATCCTAGGAAGGTTCTGTACGCATCAGTTAGAAATGTGCTTCTCACATTTCTATCATATAAGCAGCACAAAGCTGCAATAAAACTAGACGCTTCTCACGCCATTAAAGTACAGAGCTGGGTTAAGGGTATGCCCCATACGCTCCCTGATAATTCTAATATTTCCAAGGGTATGCCTCTCAGCATTTTTTCCGTAACTGAAAGCAATTTTTCAATACATACGGGCAGTGATATATGGAAAAATTTGAGATTAAAATTCAAAAATCATTCATCAATATCTGCATCGTTGTCTTGATTTTGCCAAAAATTAGAACTTGTGGTAGGCTTATGGAAGTTCCATCCTCATGGAAGAAATGGAAGTTCCATTTCTCAACTAAATTAATACCTAGCGGTGTTAATTTACATTTATCCTGACTATCAAGCTTTTGGGTACTATGCAAGGCTGTAAGGGTATTCTCAGCGGCTGCGCTTAATTTGTCTGGCGTGGGGTCATCCTGATTAGGGTTCCACTAAATAAAAAAAAAGTGGGGTTTATACTCCGATTCATACCCGAAGGTCTAACAGAGTTGTCAACCATCTTTATTCAAATCAGTTACAAAGTTTCAATGGTTAATCCTATCTATGAGGAATCCTCGCACAAGCTGTCAAAGGTCTGAGCGGTCAGGGGAAAAACCCAGTGGGAAAAAACCCCTTTCCTTGAGCCAAATTACATACCACCCCCGGGATTCGAACCCGAGTATGACTCAGACGACCCTCGAGTAAACCCGAGTCTATTGCCACTACGCTAATGAAGCTTGTACGTTCCACTTAATATCTTACTCGATCTTAGGAGTATCGAACTTTCAGCAATTAGTAAAATCCTGCCTTTAAGTGTTCTTATTGATAGTATTCTCACACCGTCGCTTTATGCCACCTTTTATGTTCGTACGAAATTTATCCGGTGAATGATGCAAAGCTACCAGAATACTTATTAGCCTTTTGGAAAAATTAATTTGAATTCACCCTCGTTTTATCATATCGGCGCTTCTAAACTACAATTACCAATGATAATGTTTTGAGCTGCACGAGGATTATGATGATTAGTGGCTGCTTTTAAAAATTTTACTTGCAAAATGAAAGCAAAGTACCAAAAACCAAAAGTGGGCTTAGAAAAAAACTTATTTAATAAACAATATGCCAGAAAATCCAAAAAAACAAGCCGAAAGAAACGGTCGTCACATTTTTGAGAGCTGGGGTCGTAGTATACGAAATATAACCTTGTAGTACTAGAAAGTATACATAATGATAATAATTAGGAATATTAAACCTTTATGCGTTACTCTCCAATCTAGCTACAATAATATTAAATTTATGCCACAGATATATTTCTAAGAATGGTTATTAGACATTAATAATGAAGATGAATGATGAACTAAACCACAATGCCAAGTCAATAATAATAATCCTAAAAAACGGAGTAGAGTGGATTATTGTTGGCTATCTATTTATTACTTTCTGTTCCAACAATAATAGTAACCAACTATACTACAAATAGTTTTTGTACTCTTCCACTGCTCCAGGCTCACTCAAGCAACTCTCTCACTGCACTACACTAATAACTCCAGCCGGTATGGTCGGAGAGCAGAGCTACCTGGAAGGAAATTTAAATTGTATAGATGGAAGCGGGGTTCAGTTGTAGGTTACCTCGCATCCGTTATAAGTGACAAGAGTGACAAATGTATTTCTTATTAAAAAATTAAATATTGAACATACATTTAAATGACCAGTTTTGAAAGCAAGGGAAAACCTTATTGATGTGGGTGGAACCGAATTTGGTGAAAAAATGACTAAAATTGAGAGAGCGTGTGTATACTAATAACGTTAAAAATTTCAGATGAAATATGCATTAAATTCTATTACAGACAACGAAATTAGTTTCCACGACTTTGTCGAAGAAGTGTCCGTTTTGATTGGAAAGATATTTAATGCCGTATATACTGTAATCTTCATCAGTGAGATATCCAATGGATAGCTTATTTCCTATGCTTAGCCATGTCGGATAAAACTTTCTCACTCAACTTTTCCTATCCGGAATAGTATTCGAATAAAAATAGAGACGTATCGGATCCTATCCGAGAAATTTCGGAAAGGATAATACTCATTTTTTCCCATTCTATTTTTATCCGATATACCGGATCCGATGAAGAGACTTACCAAGGGCTTCAAGGGTTTACACAATGCATATAATAATGGGGGCAATAGGAAAAATCCACTCAAACAAATTTCTCTTATCTCTGCTGCCATAAAAACGTGGCTATTTCCTATTTCAACGAAGCCCAACACAAATATATGCACAAGTTTTGCTACCTACATACTAAAAAACCATAGAATTCTTCCAGTAAAATTTCTCTCGATATCTATACGTAACCTTAGTTACTTTTCCCGCAGTACCTTCTTTTTATCCAAAGACCATTATCTAAAAATCCTAGGTGTAGTTTATTGTTGGAATAAATGACAGGTTTATACTTTTAAAAAATCCTTTTCACCTTTTATGCATTTCCCTGCGTCTGTTTTTCTCCCTACCCATCAGCATCCTCATAATGTTTTGAAGTAAAACTTCAATCCTCATCTTCTATTCATACAAAACACGAGAGAAATTCTGCACCCATTTTTTCTGTGTTACTGGAGCACTCCCATACCACAGGATTTCCTCATCTTGTAAATTCTCAAGTTCAGGTAGTAATGACTTTTTCTCTACGAGAGAATAAGGGATCTCGTGGAGGGGAAGTGTTAGGAGGAGAAAGGATAGGATATAAAAAGAAGTGGGAGAAGTGCGTGCAATAAAGAAAAACAGTAGTATTGGAACAAGTCCATGTGTCTTCGTGTAAAGTTTTTTCTTCTTTTTCCTATTGCAACCAGAACATCAGTATTCAGGGAGGAGAATCAGAAAGCTATAAACTCGCCGCCATAATACAGCACATTTTTATCTTCCCTTTCTGTCCTCCTTCCTTCCCTATGATCATGAAGGGCAGTTGTTTTAGCATTTCTCCATCATGTTTGTAAATTGTATTTCCTTGTATTCTGCTACTACCATATTTTCCCTCCATGTAGTCCACTTTGTGCGCCTGAAGCTACAGAAATATCTGATTACAATATTTTGTTGGCGTGTCACTATTACACAAGCATTTGTGGGTGAGTGTTTGGGAAAGGGAGAGGTAAGCCTGTATTTGCAAACGCTCAGTCAGTAAATATACACAGTGTGTAAGGAAGAGAAAGTCTGGACCATCCAGGCACATTTAACATTAAGTCCTTGCCTTGTCGTTACTTTAACTTTGTTTTCACAGGCTGTCCACCCGGACACCAAATTACACCGGAAAGGGTTTAGGATGTGTTGAATCCTACGCTGCCAGTCCCAAGGAACAAACCTACATTGAAAAAAAACGAGAGAATTTTTTTTCCTACCTTCACTTTAGTCGCGGGAGAGGAGTATGTGTAGTTTCTGTATGGAACTGAAGCGTGGCAAAAATAACCTTTAAATGTGTCCTTATCTTCGATTGTACACACATTTTTCCATGTCCTTGTATTCACAGGATACTCCATACTCTACACATGTTAAAAATAATGTTACGCTCGAAATATGTGGGTTCTAGGGAACCTACATTTCCATTCTATACTTACGGGGGAATTATACAAACTCATGTAGGCAAGTTCAGATTCTGTGGAGCGAGGCTGGTCTGACAGTGGCGGGTGAAAGTAGTGTATTTACTACTACAACTCTCTGTCTAAGCTAGACGCTCCTCGTTTTTTGTTGGCATTTTGTTTTTAAAATTTCCCTGGTCGTCCTCGTCGTCTGTCCACGCTTTTTCTCTCCCTGCAGAGTTTTTTTAGCCTGTGTTTCTCATGTCTTCTTGTATAATGCATAGGAGGTCGTGGAGATTCTTGGTATTAGAAATACATTCATGAAGTCGTTCAAGCGACTCGACGACATTTTCAAAACCATGCCCTTATCTCATATGCATTTACATACATGGATAGTTAGGGGGATTTATCTCCAAGGAATTTACTCCCATAGATATAGTCCCCCTATACTCTTACATTTGTATGTGCATGTATATAATGTGAGTACAAACATCTACATTAAATTGTATAAAGTGTATTTTGTTTTAAAGGGCACAGCTATACAGAAGCCTACGCTTGTACTGTATGAATATAAGGTGCTCAATACTACAGAACACTTGTTATATAAGAGAAGAGTCTATCAATAAAAGTGTGGACAGAGTATTAAAAAATTCTCGTAGTATAGTTGTAACTACTAATAATATTCTCATGCAAGCTGCTAGAGAAATAAAACTTTCAAAAATGTTCTTTTCTCTTCCCTTGCCTTTTGCATGCCAATACTATAATAATGCATGGTGCTAGTGCTTTTGCTACTCTGACTACAGTCAATTGTCGAACGACTTTTTCCTACGTGAAAAGCAAACAGAATGGTTCATTGCTTTTCCCTTTCACTTTTTCCCTACTTTTATTCCCTTTACTTTTTTTTTTACCTATGCTATATATGTTTAGTGAGAGTACCTCTGCAAGTCTAGGCTTGGGTAGTTGGTAGAAATGAAAGGAGTATTTATGGGAATGTGCGTGTAACTATACGGTGCATTGGTTCAAGAAGAAAACTTATCTTTCAAGGAGTCATTAGAATCAAGGCCGTATGTATTAATTCAACTTGAGGAATGGGATGGAATAATCTTCACAGTTCTTTAGTTATGTTGCTTCATCCCTAGACCTTTACATACTAAAAAATGTATGTTTTTTCATGTTGCGTTTCCTTGTGGAGCATAGGAATATTTTTAGATTGTCCTTTCAAAAGGGTAACTTTTCTTATATAATTTTATCTTTCCCTTCTACAGCTATCCTATCTGATGTTGAATAGCTATGTTAAGTCAGGAGAAGCGCTTCTTCCTTTTCTTCTAACAATCAGTAGTTGAAGAAGCATACACACATATACAACTAGGGATGAGTCAATCCTGTAATTGACTTGGTATGATTATATCGAAAGAAAATGATAACAAATTCCATGGACTTGGAGGAAATTCCCTCCTTGGATTACTCTCCTCCCAAGGATCTTATATACTTTCCCTTAAAATCTCCCCATCCTAGTTTCATTGTACTAATCTATCTATAGGTAGTTATATTTGGTGAGGAGAAAAGAGCGAGGAATCTTTCCCTTGTATCCATTGTACTCTCTGTCTAATTTAACTCTATTATCCTTAACAAGGCTATAAAGGGAGAGAGGGAAAAAAATTTTACGATAGTGAAAAATGGCGGAGCTCTTGGCATATTATTTCTCTTGAAAAAAAAGACAATTTGTACTTGTTTGACTCTTAGGGATAAGTAGGGTAAATTTTTAAAGAATTGTCAAGGAGGATGTGAAAAAGTGCTGGAGCTAGAGCAAGTGGTGCAGAGGAGAGAGAGAAAGTTGGGAGGAGGGGAAAAAAGAAAAGCAAGACGGCGACAAGGACGGTCCAATAATACGAAATATTATTGTTCTTCAGTGGAATCCTATGGAATGGAACGGAGCGCAGAAGATACTCACTCGTCGTCGTCGTCTTCTTCTTCTTCTTCCTAGTCCTCGTATTGTGGCTCTACACATAAGTATTAGTTTGTGGATGATGAATCCCTTTGGAGACTAATGCTCCTTCAGCTTTCTCATCCTATCTTATAACTTACTGTATCATTGTAGCCATCATGTATAAATTCCATGTATTCAGCATCTTCAATTTTCAATGTATTCTCACATACTATACTATGTAGATACGAAAAACATACAGGAGAAACTTCCATTCACATATCAATGCTAATGGTAAAAAGTATCAAAGGGATGTAAATATACATATAGAAAAGATCCTATAGCAAGGAATTACAAAAATTTTCCTCATTTTCAATGTAGACTTTTATATTACAAAATGTATGTAAATACACACTCCAATGCAAATTTACATTTACTTTCACATATACTTTTTGCAGACACACACACAAAAGTTCACATACACGTATTTTCCTATACGTACAAATTCGTATTTCCCTATGCGTACAAATTCGTATTTCCACATACATACAAATACGTTTTTCCACATACGTACTCATATGTATTTACATAAACGTACCCCAATGTATTAACTTATGCAGATAGACACATGCACGTATACATATGCGTGTAGAAATACATACACAGGAATCCCTGAACATTGAAATTCGCCTTGTAAATGTACGAGTACGAATGCAATGCTATAAAGGGCTACGTAAATCAATGGTAGTGCCTGTATGGCCACAAATGAGACAAAACGAGCGTTATCTGTGTACCAAAGACATTTCTACACTTACAGTACTGCATTGGATTGTTAAAACTCTACTACTGCATATATGTAAAATGGATGTAAAAGAAGCAAGGGAATAAAAACCTTGCTCTTGACTCACACCCTCTACTCACTCAGAGAATAGTATAAGTTTGTCTGGAGGCCAAGGAGTTTACTTGAACTTTTTATACAATATCTATATCTGTAGCTATCTGTATGTTGTGTATTGTCTAACCTGTGATATACCGTAGGAGAGAAGAAAAACAAGAGCATAAAGGCTTATGCTATTCTGAGAACAATTCCACATCTCTAAAATTTCATGTACATTTAAAGATAGGAGAGAGAGATGGAAGTGAATATCTAAGGGGCACATATTATATGGAAGACAAGGAAAAAGAAGGAGTACAGAAAGTTACATATAAGTATAATAAGGAGGACTCAAGTGTAAGGTTTTGTAAGAGCATGAGAGTTATGTGGATGGGATATGTAGCAGTTACAGGGGTGTTAGTGTTGTAGTGTTTGTTATGGAGTGGAGGGCTTACGATTAGTTGCCGCCTATGGCTCCCATGAACGCCTTCATGAAATTAATATGTATGGGAAGTTGGATCCCCAGTTGCATATGACGGTGACAGTTCCTGCTCCTTCCTTCCATCTTCCAAGCATGGTGACTTCGAATTTTTTCCCTCTCCTACTATTTTCCGGCCCTCACTTTCTACTCTTCCTTTTAAGGATTTTTTCTATGATTTTTCATATGAGCATGAAAAAAAATATGTTGGTATTGTTTGAGCCCGTGGCTCATATAAGGTTTTCCCTGAATGTGATGGTAGGGTTATCTGGGTATCTAAATAGAGTACTTAAAGCATTGTATATATGCATATGGTGAGTATTATTGGGATATTTTTTTCTCTTAGGGGCTCAAGTCCCTTGTAGCAGAGGAGTAGTAAGGAAATAACAAGGGAGCAATAGGGAAAGGCCGAAGTGTCTGGGAAAGGAAGAGAGAGAAGTAAAAGTAAAGGAGAAAAGGCACAACTCAGGAGGATTTCCTTCCGAGCCAGGGTCTTGTTATTAAACTGGAGTTGGCTCATGTCGAACAGGGGGTTCAATTCAATATATCATGATTCAGATGGAGTAGGACCATTCTTGCCAGTCGCACAGTCCTAAATACCTATATAGTATTTTTTCCTTGGGTGAATTCTCTGTCTCTCTCTCTCTACTCTCTCCCCCAGACATTTGACATACCTTTGGAATATTCAAAACGTTAAGGTGACTTGAAAGAGGACGGTTGAAAGTGACATAAAAAATTTTCTTTTTCCCTTCTCTCGTCTCCTTAACGTCATTTGCCCCCATTGGAGGAAGTGCACTTAAACTTATGGCTCTTGGCCATACGTCCATAAATACATGGGGACTTTTTAGTCTCGTCAATTTTTCATAAGAAACTTTCTTTTTTTTTCTCTCCCTCATTTCCCCCCTTGACTCTAGTAAAGGGAAAATTTACCCCAGATATTTGATGGTATTTTTAAGGTGTGCATATGCATATTTATATATGTGGTACGGATATTATTGTAGGGATGAATTTGTCTGTGTTTTAGGACTTTTTTGAGGATAATTCAAAATGTTGTTCTTTTCTTTTCCTCTGATTTTTTTGTTTCTGTCTGTCTCTTTCCCTTTCCTTGTGTAACTTGTGATTATTTCTTTTTATGGACCATGTGTCATGTGCTCTTATGGATTTTCCCCTCTGTTATCTCTTTTCACAGATTCTACTCTACTTTTGATGACTTTTTACTTGATTTCCAAGTTTGGAATCTCAGCTTCCTATCTGATTATCTACCCATTTGCTGGCGAGCTGTATCCCACTGAGGTTCGAGGTTTGGGATTGGGATTCACAGCTTATATTGGGGGCATTGGCATTTGCTGCATTCCACTCATCAATTATTTGGTCTGTTTCTTCTTTCCACTATACTTTCTATATGTTATGTTTTAATGGTATAATCAAATGACTTGTAGCCCAGAAAGACCGCTGCTTCTCAGTACTTCATTTATGTAGACATTAATATATTTATTAGATTGCTTATATAGCCATATTGGCTCTCACAATTATCAGGTTATGTATTATTTAGCGATTAAGATTAGATTTGAATAAAAAATGATTTGTTTGAAGAAAAAAAGACTGATTTGGTCACATTTTCGTAGGTGTACAACTATTGGTTTTCAAGGCATAAGTTTTCACAATGTGTTCTCTAACTATAAAAATCTGTATTTAAAATTATTGTATCTACCCAATGCATAGGGAATTTAGGTCGGTGAGTTCAGTCTTGCGAATGTTATTGTAGCTTTTGCACTCGTCCGTGATGTGTGGTACAGGACCTTTTTCCTTGATCCACAGATAAAATTTTCTGCTTGGCCCTTGATGTTTCATTTTCTGTAGATGTCACCAAGGGTTGCAGAGGATTCTCTGGATCCATACTCTGGGTTCATTGAATCTCATGCTTTGCCAAAATGTAATGTGAGAGGACCTTTAAAACCTTTGGCGTAGACCTGTTCTGCGTTTGCTTTCATTTTTAGCTTGGCTTTGAAGCCTTTGAAATTAATCGTTTGTGAGAAGTGTTCTTACATTTTCGTTCGTTATAGCGATTGAGTTATTTTTATCTTCTTTTTCTTGGTAATTTTCAACTGTTAATGTTGGCTCTGGTATGAAGTTTTTTGAAATTCTGGTGGGAGGTTGTATTCCCCAAGGAAGTCCCACCGTTGACTATTTGTTATTTTTATTGTAGAATTGTTTATAACATGTAACGAGTATTATCCTTGCTACTCCTGCATTAGCGGTTATTTGAATATTCGAATGTTAAACATTCTCCAGTCTTCCTCCGACTGGATCACACTAACTAGCCTCAGTGTTAACTGGAGCTTGGACCTAGACACAACCTTCTGAATTCTGTAGTACTATTACGGCGTGGCCTGAGACCCTGAATAAATACTTGATATTATCTAGTTGGAAGTTCCCGTGTTCCTCTACTATTATTGGCTTGGCTTATTTGGCTTCAGTGACAATAATTTATTAGGGTGTACTCACATAGAACCCGTCCGTAAATTTTTTCTTCCGTAAAACGGAAGAAACCTATTGCGTAATGCTTACCACTTTCAATGGTAACAAACGGTTTCTATGTGAGTGGTTTCTTCCGTAACGTAAAAAAACTTACTTTTACGGACGGAAAAGGTTCTATGTGAGTACACCCTTAGTTTATATTGTTGGCACATTATTGTGGCTTGTATATTGATTGGCATTATTGAAAGTATGATTGGAAGTAGGATGGTTGTAGTGCTTGGCTTATAATAATTTTTATTGAATATTTAACAGCTTTTCCCTGTTAATCCGTGCATTACGACTACTCTACCTCTACAAATATTTCAAGGAATATTTTGCTTATTCGGTCGTATTTTTTTCTCTGCATTGTTGAGTCTTTATAGTATGACCTTGCATATTTACTTGAATCTTCAGGGATATTGCAGCTGTTTCCTTAGCCTAGGGATAAATATACTTTGTGAGGTGTGAAAATGCTGGCTCGTGTAAATTTAGGGAGAAATCTTGTGTGAACTTTCTCTAACCTATCCGTATAGTGTTTCATGCTCCAAAAGGGGAATACTTGGGTATGCTGGTATGGAATTAACGTCTCTTGAGTATCTTCAACTTTTGCTCTGGAGAAGAGGTTGGCTGAGAGCTGAATTTGTTTTCTTTAGGGTCGTGGTTTTTAATAATGTTATTTCCAGTACTCATCAGCTCAATCCTGCCTATTTGTACTGCAATATACATACTTTAAATTTTTTCACATTTCCTAAAAATATTTTCTAACATTTTAAAATTGAATTTTTGATAAACTTAAAATCCACCATAACTATGTACAACAATATTATTGTACTATGTAACTATAGAATTTAGAAGAACCCAGTCACTAATTTAACCTTGGGGATTTTAGTTTTGGTTGTGACAGGAATTTTTGTAAACGTGCCAAAATGGTATTTTTTGGCGAGCAAGTGATTTTTTTATTCCACCCCACAGATTTGAACTTTATCACATGTCACACTCTCATGGATCAGACTTACTATGTACCACTGTCATCGGTCCATGAACTATTGAACCTGACTGAATTTTTTGCCTTCGGGGCTATCCTCTTTTGTCCATTTCAAAATCCTTTGAAGTTTATTAAAGTACATAGTAATTCCTATTTCCTACATATAATTCATTCAATAAGTCCTATACATTGATTATTAAATTATTTTTATCAACTATAATAATTATTAATCAATATTTTATCCTCGTTGTAATGATAAAAAAGCCCTCACCAAGGGAAAAATCCCAGTAAAACCCCACTAATTACAAATTCAAACTTGGGCTGGAAAAAATGCTTCCGCAGAAGAAACTAAAAGGTTAAATCTGCCATGAACTCTCAAAAGATTTTCTAGTTGAGAGATTCATACATTTCATACTAGAGCCAATTTGAAAGTTTGGAGGGAAATTGTGTTGGAAAAAGGAATGGGAAATAAAACTAGTACTTGCATATCTACACATATAACATAATATTGTATGTAAGAAAGAAATATTAAAAGGATGTCCTCCTCACTACCCTACACTACACACGTACATAAAACACGAGCATAGGATTTTTCCACTAACCATTTATCTAACTTTTTCCCCTGGATTTGATGAATTTCATGGTGTTTACTTCTACATTGAGGTTATTACTCAAAATGCGGGACAGTCTTGCTGAAGGGTGAAGAGAAAGTGGTAGAAATCCAATGTAAATGCATACATTATGTATGTATGTAAATTCTATGCAAAACATACATTAGCCTCAGACTAATGAGTATGGGGACATGGAGCAACTAGCATTTCCATGTTGGAATAAGGTGGCTAGAAGCGATAGATTTTCAAGAATTTTTCCTCTGTATCTATAGAGTTCTATGTAAATATATATACTTCGGGGAAAACACACCATTTGATAAATGTGAGTTGCTTTATGATTAGGAGATGGTGAATCTGTGTGAATCGATGGGAACAGAGCCAATCCATTTGGATTCTCCTTTGAAATAAAATCCGATAAATGTAACCTTGTTGTTGAGAGTCTTTGCTTTGAGGCAGACTTTCTCTCTCCATCCATCTATACATAACCATAGTACCAATATATATTTAGTAGCTATTTTCTCTCTCCCTCACGCAAGGGAAAGATACTACGAACTACGAAGTGAGAGTATGTATAAAAATGGGAGAATAAAAAAGCAGTTTGTTCTTACATTGTCGCCTGTACAAGAAGGAGCTTTCGCCTCCTCCTCCTCCATATAAAACACTAATGGTTGTTCTATGCTGGTCAAGGTAAAAGGTGGGGAGAGTTGTGTAATGTAACAAGATTCTAATTGTATTCCAGGGACGTACTAACCTGGTTCTTCCTTTGATCGTGATGGGAGCTGTAAGTGTTGTTGGTGGACTGGCAGGACTCCGACTCCCTGACACACTCAATGCTCCACTTCCTCAAACCTTAGAGGAGGGTGAAGAGTTTGGGAAAAACTTCACCTGGCGTGACTGTATTCGATGTTCTGCTCCTGAAAGGTAACTTAATCAATCACAATTCCCCCCACTTTTTTCTCTCTCTCTCCCTCTCTCTCTCTCTTTTCCTCCCCATCTCTCTTTCCCTTGATCTTGGTCCATTGACCAAAAATAATTCTTAGCCTTTGACTCATTCTATGTTCAATCTTCTTTTTTTTCTACTCCTCTCTTCTCTTCATATGAAGCTTATACTAATACAGAGAAGCTGTTTCACATCCACTTTTATTCTTCCCTGTCGATCTCTCCCTCTCTCTCTCTCCATCTCTTTCTCTAGAGTCGATACAAATTCAATATAATTTGTCAAACACAATGACATGAGACAATCCATTCTTTTTTCCAACTTTCTCCCTTCATTTTGTTCTAGAACAGGAGATCTCTCAATATTTATGTGCATATCTAAAGCTAGTCCATGGAGCATACGCTGAGCTCTTATCCCTTTCATCCATTCTCTCACACTTTATTCTTTATCATACTTTATTTATTTTTCCCTCTCTCTTCTTTTCTCAAGCTACTTCCTAAACATCTAGGGATTCCCTGACTATAATATAGGATATTTTCTCATGTTTAGTATACATGTACATAGATTATAGCTGGAAGTACATACTACCTTATAGTATACACGTAGATATATTTAGGAAACCTGTCAAGACACATTGGCCCTTTAGTATCTCAAGTATAAAAAATCTCATCAGTTTATTGAATCAGAGTCAAATCACTACCTGCCAAAATCCTGCTACTCAAACCTTCAAAAGAGGAAGAAAAAAATTAGGAGCAGGGAAAAAACATTCGTGACTTGTACCATGAGAATATTTTAAGAAGATGATTCCTATTTTTTTAACATGCATTATAGTACCATATCTTCGCATATAATTCATGCATAAGTAGATACATAGATATTTATGTATACGTTTGTATACATGCTAAAAGTTTTAGCTTGCCGTACAGGATTGTACAAAAGGCCCCAGTGACATAAATGTAAATTGGTGCGGAAGAAATGTGTCTTAATTAATAATCCAGAATGGCTCCTTTTTCCTTACAATGTCATAGCATTCATATCATGGAGTGTGATTAGAGAATGATTTCAGTACATGGAATCCAACGCTATATTTATAAATTAACTGTAAATATTCCAATTAATTATGAAAAAGTCACTTGAGTTAATTCTTAGGTATAACTCCCCCCCCATCATGTAGGGTCTATATGAATTAATGTAATGATGTTGCCTGGAATTAATTATAGGAATGCTGTGCGTGGTGAGACATAAAGAAGTGTTGCACAGTTTTAGTTGATAATTCCATAGCGTTCCATTTTTTTTGTCAAAAAATATTCCATATAGTTTCCACATAAAATATATAGATACGCAGATAAAAATTATTAACCACTTGTTAATTTATAGTTCTTTATAGGATTAGGATAGTATATTTGGCTGCGTGTGGCTTAAGTGCAGGGAACTTTTTGAGAGAGTTTGGGAGATGTTAAAATTTTTGAGATGTAGCGGAATTAGGATTTTCTTGGGATTTTTCTATATCTACATATACACACTACATATGTAATTGTAATATGGAATAGGATACAAGTTGTAATGATATTGTTAAGAGCGTATCTTCCAATTATCAAATCGATTAATAAAGCCTGTGGGATAGTCCAAACCAGGGAGAACTTCATCATCGTGTAATTTCTCCTTCCGCCTCAGAAGCATTCCCGTCCTCTCTCGATCAATGAGTAAAAATGTATGGATCCGATCTCGTGACCCAATCACCTTATGTTCCATCCGTCCATGTTCCTCCATTTCCCTCATAAACATCTCATAAGATTGATCGGGACAATTCACGGGGTTATTAAAATCCACACATGCTGTGGCTAAGCTCGGATGATTCTGTACAAGTCGGACGTGACGAAGATGCATTCCCAAGGGAGCGAGACTCCCCGCATTCTTCAATGTTAAATGAGTCAAGTCCGGAGTATTTCTTAGGAGAATATCAATGTCATCCGCGGAGATGACAAAACCCTTGAGAGTGAGAGAAACTAATCCTTGTGGAATATAATTAACATTTAAAAGTTCGGGTCCATCCTGGGTCTCAGTCACGATGGAGGGGGAACGGAAGAGCCGGATGTTGTGGACAATGCTCAGGCCATTGGTTAAGCGACGAAAGTCAATGGGATAATGTCCATGTAAGCCCCAGAGACCAATGGAAATAGTTTTCATGGTCGTGGCTCTCGGACTCCGTCGAACAGGATAGAAAAATACGGGATGACCCTGAGCCGCGTACAATGACACTTTTAAATTCTCAATGGATTTTTGCTGTTTAATAAAATCCTGCCAAATCCTGCATTTCCGGCAAATCATCTCCGTCGCGTCAATTTTCAATGAATTTAGCTGGACCTTTGAAAGATTGTCCAGCTCTTCCTGAGTGAATTCCGGGGTTGTGGTTTGTGGATACAAATCACATTTTTCCGCTTCCATCTCAATGGTCATATCTTTTAGGGTAGGCCAATGTTTTGCCATGAAGCGGAGAGCCCGGATTGAGAAGCTACTCTGAGGATTGAGATAGGAGCGCCGGAGGCAGATTTTCAAGGATGATAATTTTGGGAATGTTTGTTTACATAGGGAATCAAAATTCTCGAGCATTTCCAGCTCATGGGAGCCCACAAAACGAACAATGTAGAAATGAAGGCGGAGGTAGGTCAGGTTGACCCAGTGAAGCTCCGGGATTTTTCTATCAAACACATCTGTTGCTATAATTGCTCCTTTGATACTACGACAGAAGGCGAGTCGCTTGAGGGTATTTTCCGTCACGGACATCAGCTTCACCCCGGCAATTGTCCCTTCAAACATAAAAGCTCCGTTGTTTTCTTTTTGTCCTCCAGATTTTTTCCCAATTGTTGTTTGCTTATTTTCTGCTATGTTATTTGTAGAATTATTGACAACGGGGTAGACCCAGGGCCAAGGTAGATCCGTAGTACAATTGTCAATGGTGAGGAATTTTAAGTGAGGGAAAGGAATGGGCACGAAATTTCGGTTGAGAGGTTTTCGGAATGTGACGGTAAATTCCACAAATGTGTCAATTTCATAACTTAGCTGGGAACAAACTTGACGGAGTCGGAGATGATCTTTTTGACTTAAGAATGTGTAAATTTGCTCACGGACCTGGCCGTCCATATACACATGAATTTTTTTTACAAATTGTTTTACAAAACATTTAGGTGAATTTTTTTAGAGGATTTTAACTTACCAGTAAAGGCATAGTGAGGTAGGGTGATATTAAATTGTCAGAGCTGGCTTGACCACTCATAACATCCTTCTTCTCGTCAGTAGTCTCATCCACGTCTTTGGTCCTAGCTAAATATGAAGCTCCTCCAATTTTCCTATGCCATGGCTCAGTGGCGGAGAGATCTTCGAGGTCGGAATCCGTTCCGGATGTGGTCAAATTAAGGCTTCTGTACTCATCCTCACTTAAGCCACTCATTTTGCCCTTGTTAATTTTCTTTTTTACTTTTCTTGATGTTCTTTGCTATATTTTGGAATTTTGAGGCCGAATTATATTGTAGTCCTAAAATTTTATAATCTCACATTTTTCCCTTTCATTTTATTTTGCCATTTGACTCTTTTGCACTGCTGCTTGGAGGCCTTGAACTTTGAACATGAGGATTGGGGAATTGAATCTTATGAGTGTCCCCTAATTCTGTGTGTAATTGTGCTAATTGCGGCTACTTACTTACTACTATTTTAAAACTATGAGTTAAAAGCGGGTAATTTTACATTACGAAATTCTTGCTTAGAGACTTGGAGAGTACAGTCGCTAACAAAATAGATGTATTTTGTTTGCTTATATCTTTATACCATCTTACTACGACGGCTGTCTTGTCCTTGAAATATGGAAATTATATTTCATTTTGTGATGTAGAAGGAACTTCCACATTATCACAAGAGTATTAAAAATAAATCTGCTGCTGTAGAATAGAATAATAATTTATTGCCATTCTAATAAAAAAACTGAAGTTATACAAAAATTGAGTATTTTTTTTTTAAATTCAGCATTTCAAAAAGGATTTTTTTAAAACATTAAAATTTTTTATGCATTTCCAAAATAATAGGAATTTTCATGATATTAAAAGTTTCGAAGGAAAAAACACTTTCCATAACTAATTTATTGCAGCAGGAGCTACAAACTTAACGTGTCGAAACAAATGCGATTAAAGGGCGTTAGCTTCTGCCGCTGCCGTCCCTTTTCACTCCCATTAATGGAAGATGTTGAGGTCATTTCCAAAATTCCTGTAACAAAACCACCTGTAAATTTAACCCGTCCACAGGATTTTTTTTGTATTTATGTTATTTGGAATACGGTTTGGGTCATTTCCCCGCCAAACTTTCCATTAGCCTTCAGTATAGCTACGAGCATCATAGTGTGTTATGTTATCATTAAACCAGTTGTATTGGCTAATTGCCATAAAGTGGATAATAATTTTGTCTTTGAAATCACATACACTTACTCCTCACTCTTTTCATTGAATTATTATGTATTAGGAAATTATTTCCCATGTAAGTGTTACAAAATTTATAAAAAATGAGTAATTTTTTCAAAATACCTTTATACAACAACAATGATTGATAACAATAAAAAGAATAATAATAATTGTTACAAAAAACTATTCTTGAGTAAAATTCATTTACGAATTAATAATAATATTTTAAAATAAAAAAATAAAATCTATTCCATCCAAAATTCTTACGTTTATAATGCTTTATAATAAACTTTTTATAAATAAGTAAAGGAACTCCAGCCCCTAAATTTTACCAATAGCAATGAAATGTTACGTACAGCTCCTTCTGACCAATGAAAATGACCTGTATTCTGATTATATGGGTCAACATGTATATGTATCATATGTACAAACAAAAGCCACCGGCATGGGCCCTCACGCTTAATTTAAGATGACTTGAGAGTAAGGAAAAGCTCATGCGGAAGAAAAAGCCTTTGAGCAATTTCACCCCATGGAAATCTCCTGGCATTCTCTCTCTCTCTCTCTCTCTAATAATATTAGCTCAACCCCAACGCACATTTTCCTACATCCAAACAAATTATTCATACATTTTATTATGTACACTTAATCAGCCAAGGGCTAATGTCCACAAGATGATGGAGAGAGTGGGAGTGGTAGTATTTATGGAATATAGTAGAAGGTGAATGTGGAGATAATTTTGAATATAAATCCCCCCTTACACAATCTATAAACTCCAAGCTCTCCAGATATATGATAATTCCTCTGTAATGTTGTGAGGATAAGGGAAATCTTTGTCAGCTCAGGGTATGCATGTATAATTTATTTAATCAGCTAAGGGAAACCTGAGCTCTTGGGTTAGGGAAACGGTGGAAGAATTAGTAAGAGAGAGGGAGAGAGAAAGGCAGAGACTGCCTAATAGTAAAAACAGCCTTAGAGTCCGGTCTGTGGGACAAGGTACTACTTACCATGCTCAACATCAACTCCCGCAGATAATGGCATTAATTTTGATCAAGAGGAAGCATTGGGCCCAAATGCCTACACTTGACTCCCTTGTCCCTCTTTCTCTCCCCCTCCTCTTGTTCCTTGTACTTTTCCTTCTCAAATCACATCCCCTCTCACCAGCTTACCATGCAATCCCTGTTTTCTCCTATATTTGATTGAACCTACATATCGTCGGCGAAATTCCAAAAGGAGCTATAATTTTGTTTTTCCCATAACGTTACAAAAATTATAGCTCCTTTTGGACTTTCGCCGACGATATATAAAAAGTCATCAGAGTAGTCTCGTCTAAACTTAGAGTGAGCTAGAAAAATTTCCTTGGAAAGACATATACACAGTCAGAAATAGGCTCATGCTAAAAAAGTCTCATGTCCTTTTACTTTTCTACTGTCATTGATCCGAGAAGTTGATAAAAAATATTAGAGTTATGCGTTTGCTATAGCTCTGCTATGGTATATTTGGTAATGTCATTGAAAACTTGTGTCCCAGTCATTGGAGAAATTAGTAAGTGAGCCAAATGTGTATTGAGAATTTCTCTTCTCTCATATAAAATGTCATGTTATCTTATGTATTTTGTCCTGTATCGAGCATGTTAATGGCGGTAGGAGAAAAAGATGGCCCATATCAGGAAATTCTATTCTCTATAGGAAATTTCTGGGTACAGGGAGAAAGCTGGAGAGTATCGTTTGTAGAGTCAGGATGGGAATGATTTTTCTACAAACCATTCATTCCCTTTTGGTCAGGGAGCATGAGAAAAGGAAGGGAGGAAGAACCGCTTTGGAGGTTTGTAACTACTCTATGGTTATAGATATAGAGAAATGTGGAATAGATAGACAGAGGGGTAAAAGAGACAGTCTGGTTATTTTTATTACATAGACCCAAATGTTACAACTTTTTTTCCTATACACTACGAGCTAATATTTTTTGGTGCCTGGCTTTTTCTCTCTGCCTCTCTTTCTCTCTCTCTCTCTCTCACTCCATTACTATGGCTTTTGTGGTCCTTATGTATAAACACTTGTATTGTGTGTTATAAATATAATACGGTTACACACTCCACTATACATGTAAGTATCCATTCAATGTGTATAGCCAAATGTGTACAAGTGAATTAACGGAAGCAACATTTGTATTTAATGTTCGTACACGTATATCGTATAGGTGTGCATACTGATAATGGTATGTACATACGTGTGCATATGGCTCAAAAGGCATGTGTAGAAAATTACCTAAATAAATATATTTAGCGTACACACATACAAATATGTGTGGCTACTTTCTACGCATGCTTTTATAGGGCCAAACTTGGGTCATGTAAATATATATGAACTTGTGTGTGTTCCACAGGCGTAATTCACATGTGTTTTTCTATGCTTAAATGCACATGTATTTTATAAGCTTGAGTACATATGTATTTTTATATGTGTAAATACATATGTATTTTTATATGCTTGAGTACATATGTATTTTTATATGTGTAAATACATATGTATTTTTATATGCTTGAGAACATATGTATTTTTATATGCTTGAGAACATATGTATTTTTATATGTGTAAATACATATATAAACTTGTGTTTACGTAAAAACACATGTAGAGATGTACACGTAAATGCATACGTGTACAAACATGTGAAAGCACATACGTAAATACATGTGTACTTTTATGTACGTAAATAAATAAGAGTGAGACAGAGTGTAAAACGGGGAAAAATCCGAGCGTAGATGGTCCTCATAGAATAAAGTGAGAGGAGAGTGAGTACTAAATGTTCCACGCCCCATGTGCGAAGCCATTGAATTTGTACAGATAAATGGTAAAAGCGTTTTTCCATAATATTAAAATCCTCTTGCACCCATCATTAACAGTGCTAAATATCCTCGAACAACAAGAGCTTTACGGGATCTTCTCTCTTTATATATACTTTCCCTCTACCGCCATGTATCAACATACCTTAAATACGTATAGCTACGCCTGTGTTATGTAAAAGTATGTACATAACTACATACCCCTGGAAAATAATAGGCTTGTACCCCCTGCAAACCATAAGAATCTCTATATTGTCATAGTTGGGCCAAAAAACTCCCCTATAAATGGTTATTCTTTGGTAGAAGTTGAAAAAGTTGATTATGGATATATTTTATTATGAAGCCTTTCTCGTGGTTTCCTCTTTTTTCTATACCTATACCCCTTAGACATGGCTGGATATATAAAGAGATGCTTCCTTATATATGTAATGAACAAAAGCTGTGGGCATGAAAAAACAAGGGCATTGGCACTGCCTCTACTTTTATTCACCGTCATGTCCTCGTCCACGTCGTCCTCATCCTCCGGATGATCATGTGTCTTTTCTCTGGATGCTTGTACAAATCCCCTATTTAAAACCCAATGGGTCTCTTCTTCCTTCCCATTGCACTCGCTCGCTCCCTGTTTACAGTTAAAACAGTACGGGGGGAGAGAAAATGTACAAATTTAGGCTAAATCTTCAAAATAATAGTAAGTAAATTAAGGTGAAAGTTTTCAAATGACAGAAGCTATTTGAGGCTAAAAACCGTAGGAGAATTCTGTACGTTTATATAATGGAAGAGGATACATACAATTGTGTCTAAAGGGTTTGGAAGAGGGGAAAGAATTAGTAATAATTATACCATCGTCCTGGAATTACTTCCACTTCATTTCGCAACTTATATGCGAAAATGGTTTGAAGTCATGCAACCACATCCCAAGGATTTATTGTTTTATGACCTCATCCTATACTTTCTCCTTGCTTTCTCTATACTTTCTCCAAGCTTTCACTATACTTTCACTATAATTTCTCCGTGCTTTCTCCTTACATTTTCTACCACTACAAACATACCCTTTAAATATACATACATTTGCATTCTGATTCATTCCATAGAATTTCTTCTCAACGAGTTCCGAACTTATGTACATACATGTTTTTATATATGTGCTTATAAAGAGGAAAAAATACTCATTAAAAGGCCCCTTTTAACAGCTCCTCCATTCAACTTACAACCACCTAATAATATTCAGGCATTATAACAACTTGTGAGAAGGCACTTCCCAAATAGATAAAAGTTAACATTGGAGAAAGGGAGAGAGAAGGGAGGGAAATTGCTAAATTTCGTTTCCTTTACAATTCTCCCTTACTTTTTCTCCTTTGAAATGCAAGGCATATCCTTGAGAGTAAATTGCATTTAGCCGGGGAAGAAAAATAAAAGGCTCAACTTGACTCCAGTTGGGATACATCTTTAAAGCTATGTATTGTATAGAGGATGATTCGGAAGTAAAAGCATTTTGGCAAAAACATACATTTCTATACGCATTCCTGTACGAGTACCAAGTACATTTTGATAGCATAGCTAATTCCCTTACATTCCAGTCCATTGTACTCTATTATGAAGTTCCGTTCAGACTTCACGCCTTGCTGCACGTCAACAAATTATGGGATTTGCTTTATCATATGTACATATATTCACTATTATTTTTTCCACTCCCCCCCCCTTCACTCTCCTTTTCTTTCTCTTGCCTTGTAAATAGATCAAATAATAACTATACAACGTTTGTCTCTGTAAAAATGTTTCTTTTGTAAAATTAACAGAAATATAATAATAACAAATATTGAGAGAGAAAATATTTTTTGCCAAGAGCGTTATTCTTTGGAAGGGAATAACGACACAAAATTAATTTGCAAATTCCATTCTTTTTCTCATATTTTAGCGTTCTTAATTAACTACGAATATTTTTACTCCAGAAAAAACTTGACCTTTTAGTATTACGGAAACATAATAGAGTAGAATGGAAATGTAATTTCAAATAATGTCATATAATTTTTCCACACATGTACAATAAAATACCATTTCGCCACTTTAGCCGGAACTATTTGACTATTTTTTTTGCAAATTCATCCAAATTTTCCTCCATATAATTGTTAATCCCATTAACATCTTAAGGACTGAGCCTACGTTAATTAGGGTTCACGACCTCCAGTCACCCCAGCAGTGTATTTTTACTCATTTTATCTTATCTTATTTTGAATAGTCCTATTGACGTCATTGCCCAGCAGGAGCATA